>JACJUY010003817.1:28816-44874 GCA_014220935.1 Platorchestia sp. MABIK | reverse complement strand
GGCATGGTGGCACATATGTGCTTACAGTGAGACATAAGTGTGATAGAGAAATATTGTTGTGGTCACACCTACTGAAGAATTGAACTGGAAGGTAGTAAATACGGACAGCAGTACCGAAAGACTTGAAAAGTGCCAAAAATACAGACATCAGCTCCAAAATACTTTAAAAGGGGCAGCAAATACAGACAGCGGTACCAAAAGACTTAAAAAGTCCTGAAGTAAATGCAGACAGCAGTCCCAAAAGTCTTGAATAGTACAGAAGTAAATACAGCAGCAGTACCAATAGACTTGAATAGTGGCTTTAAATACAGATAGCAGTACCAAAAGACTTGAATAGTACAGAAGTAAATACAGCAGCAGTACCAATAGACTTGAATAGTAGCTTTAAATACAGACAGCAGCACCAAAAGAATTGAATATCAAGGCAGTAAACATGCATACGACGGTCGACAGTAAGGTCATAGAATAGGTTGACAACTTTAAATTGTGCACAACTAAATATTACAACATTTGAAAATTGAAAGTTAAAAAATTCAGGCACATTTCAACTTACCCAGACGCAGCATTGATTCGCCCGTCAAGCGATGTTTCGAAGAGTGAGATACTGCCAAACGAAAAAAATATTACAACACCAAAGATGGAAGCAGTGACTAAATCGCTACATTATTGCGAGACATTCGGATCTCAAATTTTGTAATTTTCCAGGAGAAGTATTTAAAGTATCTCAGTCATCTAACTTTAACAATTTTACGCGAGTCAACAGCGCCATCTGTCGGCCAAAAAAGCACTTAGACTTCTAACTTTACAGTCAAAAGACGCAGAATTAATTCCGCATTCTAATAAACATTAAAACTCTGTACTTGAAATTTTTGAGTTTAGACAGTCTTGCAATGATGCAGCGAAATTTCCATCGCTCTGTGTCTACTACTATACATAACAGATATCACTGCGTATTCTAATTCCTCGTAGGCAACGTTTCGAGCGGTATTTAAACGTATCATTATCGTTTGAAAACAAAGTTCATACTTATGACGAGGTAGCCGAGTTCAAAAGCATGCAAATGCAAGAAGGAGTAAAGTACACAGCAACTTAACGATAAGTCTGAGGCAAGGCAATCCTTTGAAGGCAAAGAAGGTTTCCCCAAGACCATGGAATGTATATCACGGTAGAGGAAACAAGGTAGGGTCACTTCTATGGGAGAAAATACACCTCCTTTTGTTCGGCTAGCCAATAGAAAGGTTTTATTTCAAACAGACTTTATGACGTCACCAAAACGCAGTGTCGTTGGGCCAATAGTGGAACAAGATTTGGAGGTAGCAGTGCTACCAGATGCAATACGAGCGCTGCTATTGGTTCGTTGCCGTGACGTCAGCATTGGCACACCGTCAACAAAAGAGAGACTGGTTGAACCTACCTTGTTTCCTCTACCGTGGTGTATATCGTGTCGCTGGCGGAGATCGTAACCTCATTGGTTTAAAAGCGCTCCCGAGACTCTGGCTTCAGATCTTCTTATTCCCTCAGAGACATTTCTCGAGCTGAATTATTTTCAAGCGAGAAGTTTCAGTTTACCTTAAATTATACGACCAGAAGTTCTTTAAAACGTCGAGCGTTCGAGAATTTCATGAATTATTCACGGGTAAATGCTAATATTGATAAATTTTAATCTAACATGTGGTGCGCTTGTATAGCTGGTGATACAACATTCAAGAGATGTTTTTGATTTTCTAACGTTCAATAGAGAGGTTTGAAATGTATTTTGAGTCCCGGCGGATAGAAAAAAATAAAATTAGAGCTCTTGTTCACGTTAAATAAGGACTCGCAGTGGGAGGGTCCGCCTTTGAGGTATTATTAGGTAAGATAATTATAACTATAACATTCAATAGCATTAAAAATTACCAATGTCAGTCTTATCAGACTGTAAGAGCTGTTGTTGCTACTTCAGCCATTCAGTTCCTATGGCTATTTTCACATTCTCGCTGGTGGTAAATCATTTAATTCTATAATTTTTGTTCAGAGAATGAAGCTTTTCGAACCTTTCTTCTTCTACGCAACCAATAAAGTTGCAATATAGTCAAGGTTTTGAAATTACTGTTATTTCTGAAGTGTATAAAAAATCAAATCGTCTCGTCTCTTATCTTTGCAACGCACGTTACGAAAGATATCACCGTGTTTCAAAACAAATTTTTTCTGATTTGTTCAGAGAAGTATATACTGAACAAAAGGAACTACAGAGGAACTGTCTTCTTAAAATCTAACAATCACCTTCCGTGAATTATGAAAACCTTATCCAGATCTCATTCACAACCAAAAAATATACATTTTGATGAGAGTGAACAATTAGGAAGTGTTGCAGAAACATGCAAAGTGTAAGCCGTCTTCTTCTGTATTGGGTATTGATTTCCCTTTCGAAATCTTGAATTCCTGTCTTTGATAAGTGTCTGCTGTTAGGAAATGTTGTAAAAACGTAATATAAGCCGTCTTCGTTTTCTTCTGTAAAAGGTATTAATTTCCCTTTAGAAATCTTGAATACTTATCTTTGATAAGTGAAGAAAGTGTTGTAGAGACATACGAAATATAAGCCATCTTCTTCTGCTTTGGGTGATAATCTCCTGTCTTAAATACTTATCTTCGAACATTAAGTGTCTGCAGTTAGGAATTGCTTTAGAAACATACGAAATATAAGCCATCTTCTCTAATTTTAGGTAATAATCTGCCGTCTTGAATACTTACCTTTGACGAGTGACTGCAGTTAGGAAGTGCTGTAGAGACATAAGCCGTCTTCTTCAGTATTGGGTATTGATCTCCGTTGGAAGCTGGGCGCACAACTGGCGCCAGGCACGAGGCGAAGTTAAAGCAACGGCGTCGGCGAAGCTGTCGCCCAGAGGAGAAAAGAGCGCATCTTTGTACGAATTAATTCTAATTTGGGAAAACAATCAACAATCATAGGGGGAAAGGAGTTACGTGAATGCGGTTTTGCTAAAGGTGAGTGATGCTGCCTGGTCATCAAAGAAAGCTTTGTGGACGTCACGAAACTTTTATAAACATGTGCATTTGAGAGTTATTTTGAGATGCAAACGTTAGGCCGAAGCTTTGAGGGAGTTGTGTGAAAATACTGACAAGTGAAAGCGAAATATTCGTATTTGATATTTCCGTGACAAGACTGAATATAGAAGCAGTTTTGAAGGATGTAGAACAGTTTTGACGTGGGCTTGTAAAACACTCGTTTGAACCTGTGTGTTTATTGCAAGCAATCTCAAACCTGTACTATACAGTGGCATCTTGCTTTTGCTTTTCATGAAAACAAAATTTGATTGTTTGTCAGAGAAGATTAATCAAAAGCGTTTTTGAGGCCGTGTTCAAACAGTAAGCATGAGGGATGAGAGTATAAAAATCCATTGAGCACCAAGTACAAATAAGGGCTGAGAACACAGACACAAAGAACGCATACCAAAATGAAGGCGTGTGAAGACTTAAAAAAAAAACAGGCAGTATCATAACACATCAATTACAAATCTGCTGAGGATCATCAGGTATAAAAATCGAAGATGAACATCGTCTTGGAGCAAAGAGGTTACTACCAGCATGGAGTCAGAAAGACTTTAATCGTCTATAATAGTTGAAGACGAATGGCGTCAAAGAGGTTACTACAATATTGACCAGCATGGAGTCCATACAGGAAAGCATGTAACATTACTCAAGAAGAACACCAGGAAGCCTATGATCAGGTATAAAATTTAAAGATGAACATCGTCAGGGAGCCGAATGGTTATTACAGAATTGACCAGCACGGAGTCACAAAGTCTATCATCAGCAATAATAATCGAAGATGAACACCGTCAGGAAGCCGAAAGGTTACTACAGCATTTACCATCATGGAGCCAGGAAGACTATCATCAGCTATAAGACGAATGGCGTCAGGAAGCAAAGAGGTTACTACAGCATTGACCAGCACGGAGAGAGGACAGGAAAGCATTCCTCAGAGGAAGACGAAGCCAGAGCCCGTCGCCACGGTGGAACATTTACACTTCAAACGCCCCGGCGGTCACACGGCCTGCTTCTGCTAACTGCGGCCGTGCGTGCTAATCGAGGCCGACGAGCTCTCATTACTGGGACTAGCACGGGCTCCGATGTGGACGTATGAATCGACTCACGAAAAGGACTTTCTGCAGACGGATGAACAGACGAATATAGTGGACCATGAACAAATGGATATACGGGGCTATGAACAGACGAATATATGGGACTATGGATAGCCCCGGGACTTAGTGCAGACGGATGTACGGGCTATGAACAGATGAATATATGGGACTATGGATAGGCCCGGGAATTTCTGCTGACGGATGTACGGGTTATGAACAGACGGATACATTGGACCATGACCAGACGGATATACGGGGCTAGGAATAGATGAATGAGTGGGACTCTGAATACACGAAAACACGGGACTGCGAATAGACGCATACACTTGACTGTGAAGAGACAGATATACTGGACTGTGAATAGACGTATGTACTGGACTATAACAGACGCAAAACGGCGCTTTGGGCTGTCGGATATACGAAAATAGGAACAGAATGAGAAATAGGCCTCTAAAAAATGTAAGGAAAAGGACTGAATGGAGTACAAATAAATTTTAGCAATGTGCTACAATTAATTGACAGAGAATTGAAACTGAACAGACTGAGACATGTGATTGTGAATATAACTGAGAAACGCAAATATGAATAAAATTGAAAAACAGGTAGAAAACCGAAAACTGAGAAAATCAATTCATAATGGAATAGGTCTATAACAGTAATAAGGAGACGAGAAATGAGCAAACGTTGTAACTGAAAATAAATCTGAAAATAAAAGTCAAAATGAAATAAACTGAACAACAAACACGAGGAAACTTACTGAAAAAAATCTGAATGAAACGAACTGAGGAATGAACACTCACAGAAGCGCTGACTATGAACATCAGAATGGCTAAAAGCGTGAGACTATGATGGGGCAAGAAATTTTGGGAGGCTGGATGTGGGGAACATGAACCAGCAAATTCTGGTAACTAAAAGATGAGTGTGAGAGTAGTACAAATTAGAGGGAAATGTATTCGAGCACCGTGTACAGCGCACGGAATTGATGTGCTGCCTTTTTGTACCATCTTTATTGGGAATTAACTGTTTGGTTTCTTTTTCAAATTAAACAGTTGGTTACAAAAACAATATTTTGCAAGTGTTGGTCGAGCACAGTGAGCAGTGCACGGAATTTGTCCCGAGAAACTTTGTGAGTAGCAAAGTAGGTTTCAAAATTAACTCGTGAGGGGTTCAGGTAGCAGGAAAATAACTGAGACAAGTTCTTCGACTTGTTGGATTTTTTCACAAAATTACTTGGTGATAGAGGGCAAGTGTAAACAGAAATTAACTCGCATGTTTTGGAAAATGATTTTTTATTTAAGATCGAACCTCCAGCAGTGTGTTATGCTTAATATGATTTACTGAGAGCAGGGTGTTGAATTTTGCCCTACATTATTTATTACTGGAAACTACGCCGGACTCAATGTTAAGTTATTACTATAAAGAACCTTTTCATTTAGCCCAAAAGTCTTGGGAATGCAGTAATGCAGTACACGAAAGAGTTCCCGTGGTGCATGGAACAGCTGATATGTATTTGGGGCGTGGGTAAATTACGTTATAAAAAGAAGGGAATTTTGGTTGATTTAAGACTAAAACGAGGAAGGTTTCATGTATCCTGTTTTGTCGAAACTTCTTGTAAAACATCAATGGTGGACAAGGATAGTGAATGGCGTGTGCACGGCTATAAAGTGATAACTTTGAAATCACGATAGATTAGTGTTATTTCTTGTTATTTTAGGTTGGGAAGTGAATTATAGCTACTCTAGAGAATTAGACATCAATTGCGGAGTAAAATTACTCTTGTTTACTGTGTGCATGCATCGTTTATTTGTGAAAGTCTTTTAGTGAAAAGATTTTAGTGGTGTAAGGAGTTTTGGTTAAAAAAACAAAGGGCATGTGGGAGTAATGCTAGAAGTAAAATAAAATGATTAACGTGCATTTATTATTCGTTATTTTTTGTTAGCGGAAGCTAAGCATTGCAAGAAAAAAAAATTCACCCACAGTATTCTTAGGCGCTTCTCATTTTTCTTGCCCCAGATTATGAGTGCAGGTCGAGTTTTAGCACTCACGGCATTTGTAAAAAAGTTAACAAAGCTGCAAAAAATAGAAAATTGCCTGGTCAACGCCAAGCGAATGTTGCTGGCAGCTTCACAATCCGGGGAAATGAAAAAAAAATCAAAGTTATTTGTCCATCAGAGAAGATCAAATAAAAGGAGCTAAAATCACGACCTTTCATGATGCCTCACCTCAAATAATCAGCATTTTTCAGAAGAGAAGAAGTGATCATACTCTCACGTGGTCCAAAACAGCTAAAATATCAGCACCTATACATCAAAACGAATGTACCTCATTTTATATGAGTATCAAGACGTATCTCATTTGCAGCTTGTTGAACCTGATACAGACAACATTCGGGGATCCCTTAAATCAAAGACTGTGTTTGCCGGCCGACATTGTCTTCAGTTTAGATCGCGTGGAGGAATGAAATCATGGTCCAAATTTGACACCAGTAAGCTTCACTGAAGCAACTTCTTGGATCTAAAAAAGCTTGAGCGAAAATATTTCCTTTATCCCAGTTGAGGATGGATTTTAAATCTATCCCTCGGAGAATGCTTCCATTAATGGTGGACAGAACGCCCGGTTGAGAGAGCTTCAGAAAAACGTACTTGTAATGTATAACATGCGCTGCACGAGACTACATATATCTAGATTCATAGCCCAGGATTTAACGACCTCGCACATTTTTTATTTTGCAGAAGAATGAAAGCTGATGGAAATTTCCACGGGATTCATCATATGCTAATCTTGCGGGGCCATTTATCAATGAAATGAACCGCAAATATTTAGTTGTCATTCGTAAGAGTTATTCTGACAAAAAACCATGAATATCATCAGTTCGTTTCGGATTCCTTTGAATGAATCTCATTCAGCCTTTAATAGTTATCTTGTCAAAGCTCAGTTTGGATTTCAATTTAATCCGCATTGGGATCTGGGAAGATTTACATCACAGTAGCGCGTTCGAACGACACGCGCTTCACTGAATTGCGTGCTAATCTTAATCAGATCTGAAGTTGATTGACTGCGGCACCTGCGACTGAGCGTGTGCTCGCCGTCTCTCATCGAAAGTGTTCCGCCTGTTAGGCCACAATTATTTCAGAACATCAGTCGGCTGTACAAGTTCGGACAGTTTTTGATAACTGCTTTTGATTTGTTGTTGCGGACAGTTTTATTGATCTGCGGAGAGTTTCCGGAAAATCACTTGCTTGGCTAGGTGATTGGATGTACCGTAAGGGGAGCGACAATTCAGTCGTATGACAACTAATAAAAATTTATCCTCACTTTACACAGAGGTAATGGGAATGAATAATCTATTGGGAAGCGGGAGAGGCTTCAAGCGACAAATAGATACGTATATGTGTGTTGTAGAAATAGAAGTTCCAAATCAATGATTTGTAGTCTTGCATTTAGGCGTGCAGCTGGTGAAAGCCAAGAATACTGCTATTGAAAAAAATGCGTGAGCTTAGAATTTCTTCGCTTGAAAATTTCATCAAATACATGAAAAGAATTCAGGGCCCATATTGGATTGAATGTCACAGCATCGGGAAATATTTTCTTTACAAGCCCCGCTATCGAATAAATGTAAAAGTGTCCGTCTTCCTACAACAAACGTAAAGAAATACAAAAAAGAGCTCTATAAAAGAAATCTGGAATGAAATTGAATAGAATCTATTGATATAAATAAATGCAGGACACACTATTGTAGGGAATGAATGTTTCAAATGCATAATGATTGCAAAGCTCATCACGATTCAGAGTTTCCAACATTTGGTGCTTCAAAAGCGAGTGGACAAAAATCAAAGAATATCTGGAAAATGGCTCGTGTTCAAAATTCAAGGTTGGGCAGAGAAGTTGTAATGATAATTACATGAGGACCGTGAGGGAACGTCGTATAGTGAATAGCACTGCAGCATAACAGCAAAAATAGCAACAGTGAAAGGAATAATAACTGCAAAGAGTAGCATTAGTGAATGGAAAAATAACATCATAAAAAACGATAGTGTAGGAGCGAATTCCACATTTGCATTACGAAGTCCTATTTGAATGTAGGCTTTAGACACGTGCTTCGATGAATAATGATCATGAATAGCTATAGTGAAAGGAAGAATAACATCCTGAATGGCACTAGAGAAAGGAAGAATAACAACATGAATAGCAACAGCAAAAAAGCGAACTTTACATTTGCGTTTTGAAGTCCGAGTCGATTGTATGCTTTAGACACGTACTTCAATTAATAATGAAGCTACGAAGTACGCAAAGACGGTTCGATTGTAAAATTTTCATGCTTCCACCATCGGTGCCTAGATGAAATAAATCCTGTTGTTCAGGATACTTTGTTGTCTATTCCAGCCGCAGTGTGCTTTGATGATATAGTAATGAGTCATTCTCATTAAAATTGAAAGCAATCACGCATTAAACTTTCATTCTTACGAACACAGGTCGTAGCTCAAACGTAGCTTTATACTTTGTTATGATACGAGCCCGGATTATTAGATAGCTATGAAGATTACAGTATATGGTACCTTACAGTTCTCCTGCATTTCATTCTTCTATTCTTTGTTAATGATCGCAACTCTTACTGAATGCAACGCAACCTTTGTCTTGTTGTCCCTCATGTGTGTCATTTCATGAAGTCATAATGCATTATTCATAGTGCTTTAGCATTGTGTATAATTACATAATGCTGAAGAATTCTGTATAATAATAATGTGTAATTATTTTTATTATTACTATTAATAAAGCTAATAATTATGTATAATTACCTAATGCCACATTATGCATAATGCTTTTGCATTGCATAATGCTTCAGCATTATGTATAATGCGTCGGCGACATATCGGATTTATGTATAATGCGTGAGAAATATACATGAATGCTCTAAATTAGCGCTCATGGTGCAGTTTGCAGAGGGAACACGCAGTGCCAAAAAACTGCTTTCGTATACTGTGTAAAAATTGTGTTGAGTTGCCTGCAGTGTCGGCTGAGTGCAGAGAAAGTTGATATGCACGTGTGAGTAAGAGTTAAAATGCTCCTGTGCGTGAGTTGAAATGTTCTTGGGGGTGTGAGTTGAAATGTTCCTCTGCCTGTGAGTTGAAATGTTCCTGTGCCTGTGAGTTTAAATGTTCCTGTGAGTTTAAATGCTCCTGTGAGTTGAAATGCTCGTGTGAGTTTAAATGTTCCTGTGAGTTGAAATGCTCGTGTGAGTTGAAGTGTTCCCATTAGTGCGAAGAAATTTGTATTCTGCGCTACAGAGCACCGCACGCACACCACACCGAAGCTGCACGCTCGGTGGCGTAGTCTTAGACACGATCGCATGGTTTGTGTTTCTTTTTGAGCCTCTGCGGCGCAATGTGGGGGCGGGAAATGCAAGTGTGAGGTCTCGTGGTGGTGTGAGTGGTGACTTGTGATGTGTGGTTAACGTGGCGCTTGCTTTAAATGCTGTCATCACACATGGCAGTGCCATGTACACAGCCACTGCTGCCACACATGGCACTGCCACCACACGTGGCACTGCTAGGTACTCAGCCTCTGCCACCACACATGGCACTGCACTGTAACTACAGCTACTGCCACCACACATGGCACTGCACGTGAACAACAGCCACTGCCACCACACATGGCACTGCACGTGAACAACAGCCACTGCCACCACACATGCCACAGCCACGTACAGAGCCAGGGTCTCCCATGTCTCACACGGCAGTCTCCTCATTGCCTGCACCCAAAAAAAAAGAGTTCAGCGTCCGTCGTAAGTGACGACTGACGCGCTCAGCGCTCCTTCATCAGTGAGAGCTGAAGGCAACATTCATTATTGGATGAAAGGAGGGCCATTTGAAGACGACTGATTTATTGCCTTGGTTGTTTTGATACCAGCTCACCAAAATAAGATCGGGCTTTGACGTTGTTGCGTGTGTGATAATGACAATCTTACGTTAGCTGTGACGAGTGTGTTTCGTGCCCCTTTCTTGTGAAATACATATGTGCTTCATGGTGTGTTGTTTGTATGTGTCTCGAAGTGTGTTGTTAGTATGTGTTTTGTGGTGTGTTGTTAGTATGTGTTTCATGGTGTGTTATTATCCGAAGCAGAAATTTCATTGGTATTTTACTCAAGAATTTGGGAATGCATTGATGGATTTGACTCTTATTTTTCAGAGCTTCCCCTGAAAATCTAAGTTAAAACGTTAACCGCCATGTGAGCCACCGGTGGTACACAGAGATTATTTTCGTAATGCTGCTGACCGACCAGTGCTTACAAACTCAATTTTCTTGAATACATAATAAAAGTTGAATGAAAAAACGATTCGGTTAATATTTGCTATTTTCCAAAATTGTTTTCAACAATTAACTTTAAATATGAGTTGAATGTTGAACTTTAGTTTAACCCATCAGCGATAGAAGTAAAGATTTCTTCAAGTTTTTAACTTGAAAAAGGAAAGTTTAAAATCGTAGTCTTCCCAGAATCAATTTACGCATGCTGCCAGAATTGTTTTGATAGTTTGGATTCGAGAAGTTTAAAGTGAGATATCATTGTATCATCAGCGGCGTATCACGGACGATCAAAGACGCACACAGAGAGTATCACTGACGATCAATGTTGACTTCGACTCGTCATCTGAGCTCTTGTAATCACTGGCGCTGAGAGCTGCACTCATTCTTCATACTTCGCAGTTAATTACTTACAAAAAGAGCACATAACTTCGATAGATACGCACATCACTCACAGTGAATTTTACTTTCAATAGTACCTGCATGGGCTTGTGTACCTGCACATTTACACGACATGAATATGGTAGAGAAGTGAAGTAAGATATAAGCACGTGTTTGTGTTGAGGGCTCTTGCCTCACGGCTAATGTGTTACCAGTTCTTTACGGTATTGAAAATCAGTACTAGGTGTGTCAAAAAATATACTCCCCCTTTGACTACCCAGTTTTTCTGCATATTTTCCATGAACTTGTTTATTCATACTATAGATGCAAGTCTAATGCGCTTAGTTAAAAAAAAACGGTAAATTTAATATAATGAAATGTTGTAAAAGCAAACTTAGCAGCATCTGAAACCAAAATGTTCTAATAATCTTCGGTCAAAGGATGAATACCTTTGTAAATACCCCATTATAAATGATATGGGACACCCCGTGGAATGAGTACGAGATGAGAGTATGAGCCACGTGTGGACAAACGAGCAGCAAACCTACCCCTTGCCTGAGTCAGAGATTAATTATAGCTTGAGATTAATTATAGCTTCTGTTGCTGCTTATGAGCCGAGAGAGGAGGCCGCCGTCACACGGCGACCAAATGGTAACGTTTCGTCATAATCGTCAACCGTCAGCGCTACCACTCGGTCTGTCCAGCGCTGCGAAACCGTCATTTCAGCCTTAGTTTGGAACCAGTTTGGTCACACCATGATTCAAGAACCTGAAATTATGGTATTTAGTCAAATTGTCTAATTTTAGTCATACCATGATTCCAGAAACTGAAATCATGGTATAACTAAAATTAGGCGATTAGACTTAACACTACGGTTTCAGGTTCTGAAATCATGGTATGACTATATTTAGGCGGTTTGACTAAATACCATGATTTTATGTCCTGAAATCATGGTGTGAGCAAACTGGTCCCAAACTAAGGCTGAAATGACGGTTTCGCAGCGATGGACAGACCGAATGGCACCGCTGACGGTAGACGATTATGACGAAACGTTACCATTTGGTCTTTTTCCCTATATTTAGAAATGACGGACTTGGGAATGTCGAATACACCGATGTAACGTCTTTGTAGCGTCTTCGGTGGTGAAACGTCCTATATAATAATAATTATGATAATACCATTTGGTCTCCGTGTGACGGCGGCCTTACTAGTAATGTCTGCCATAGGAAGCAGCGTACAGGAGCACTGAGGATTCTTTTACTAGTTTGGCAAAGTCACACTTTCGAGCAAACTGTATTGAAGATAGAAGTGACATCCATATGTCAAACTTAATTATTCTATTTCCTACTCTTTGAAAAATTGAAACATTTAAGTGCTTGCATCTACTTTTTTGAAGTTTCAATACATGTTTTAACTGATATACTGAAGGACAGGATAGGAACTTCCGTACTCTTGATGTTTTTTTTTTACAAAAATGGTTTGAGAAAAGGGGACAGAAAATGAAACTAATAAGAACACAGAGAAGGAGGCATAGATTTACTATTTCACAAGCTAAAAAATTCAACTCATACGAAATAAAGGTTAGATTAAATTAGATCATAAGTTAATTTCAATTTCAAAATGGAGGGCTACTGTCATGCGATTACATGCTATTATGTTTTGGAAAGTTGTGTCGCTTAAAGGCAGACTACGCAGCGCCGCTTTGATGCGGCCATACCTGGCGTGTGACTGTCCCTAAAAAGAGACGAGCTTTAATTAATTAAGTTATCACAAAAAATTGATTAGGAAATTGCACCGAGTGTCGCCTACTGGGCTTTCCCTTCGACATTGAGCTCGTTAGGCCGAGCGCATCGTTATTTTAATTTTAATTAACTAATTTCGTGCAGTGAAACTTGAAATTAATTGCGGAGTAGAGTTACACAATGATAGCGGTCATGGGATATTTTGTTTGATTCCTTATCATATCGATCGGGAAATTCTGAATGTTGCACTTCACAATGCACCAGTCATCGAAAAATTTGCACTCTGTTGTTTGATTCCTTATCACATTAATCGGAATATTCTGAATGTTGCACTTGTGTCATTGCTCGGTTGCGTGGCGAGGGCAGCGAGTCAGTGGTCATGCTTATACGTGACATCAATACACAAAAGAACTTGCCAGCGCATATTGGTCAGAAGTCCCAATAAAGCGCCGGCAGGTGTCAGTGCAGTCGGTCTTTGCGATCGCCTCCCTGACTCTCCTGATCTTCCGATGCTCGATTCTGCCTAATCTTGAGCGCCACATCGGAAGCGTAAAATTTCCGAGTCGGACTCTTTGGAATATGAATGAGGTGTCACACTCCAACCCCTGGGATTGCACAATTTTTGTTTATTCAGATTCCGCTGCTGCTTTGAAGTTACTCTAGTCAATTTCATACACTAGCAAAGCACCGTGGTCTCGCTGCATTGAGATGCATCGAGACTTATTGACCAGAAAATACCCGTACTTCACTCACTTGGAAACATCGTAACTTCTTCAATCATTCATGCAGCGGAAGTCAAAGAAATTTTCTTTTTACCAGATGGAGACTTTAGAGAACATGATGACGTTTTATTAAAAATGCAAGTGGGTCGCTTAATACCGCAGACGCAAACATGTTACAAACTTAAAATAAGTTTGATTCGTCCGCAAAGGGATCCACGACAATTCCCTCACCCTATCAAGGGTAATGGAGCTTATTATAATGTTTATTCACATTCAGCTTCCTCATACTTAGACATTACTTAAAAATAAAGAAGGTACTCCCGAAGACGGGAACTTTCTCAGAAGCGGTTTTCCTAAACAAATGAAGTTCTTCAAATAAGGCACTAAAACTGTTGCCATCTACTGCACTCCAACACAGATTTTGACCGATCTTTTGCTTCCATAATTACAATGAACATGTTGGCAAAAATATACAAAATTGCCAAAAACTGATAGATAGTTTTCCAATTAACCAAATTGGGTCGGTAATGATGGAAAACTATTTAGTATCGCTAGAAAAAACTACCCGAACAGGAATGCTGGCAATAGCATTTCAAAGAAGCAGCCCTCTGTCACAACAGCACACTGAGAGGTACTACTACATTTATGTATGTGTGCTACACTGCGGGCTCATAAACTGGCACACCGATGGCGTACATTGTGACCAAGAATTTAAAGACGAAGAATACAGCATGGATAGGTATCATATTTAATAGAATTTACGAAGCTGTATAAAAAATATCTGAATTAGTCAATTTCAACCATTTCGGACACCAGCTCCATCATCAGTAAGTCTGAAAAAATAAAAACCAAAAGTGGTTAGTTCTTGACGAAAGTGATCAGTAGGAAAAAAAATCTATTCAAAAATTTTTAAAGGACATGAACTATTGGCATTATTTAAAAGCGGCTTCTCTTTTGCAATGTGAAATATTATAAAATGCCCAAATCTAACTCGTAAGGTGCAGAACATAAGATAGAAAAATTGTCCTCGGAAATACGGCTGCTACACTGTTCGGTATGAAGGCGGATTGATGAATGAGAAGGTTGAGCTAAAGGTCTCCCGGTACGAAAGCGAACTCCACGGTGCTGGGCGTTCCTGACGTAAAAAGGCAGCGTCGTCATGCCGACGCAGCCAGACGCACACTGTACGCAAGTTCTGGATCTTTTCCAAATAAGCCCCGCCACTGATGCAACACATAAGTTCACCCACTTGTAACTTTCAAAATGATGCACCTATCGACTTCAAATTACCCTTAAGCGAAAGATTAAAACATTCTTTCGTTTGAGAGTAATTTGAAGTCGATAGGTGCATTATTTTGAAAGTTACAAGTGGGTGAACTTATGTGTTGCATCAGTGGCGGGACTTATCTGGAAAAGATCCCCAGTTCTTTATCTTTCTCTTTGTGCATTTGTATTGTCTCTTCAGTTGTCACCGTGGCCGAGTGGTAAAAGGGTGAGCCTTTCACAGGACGGGTCGGCAGTTCGAATCCTGTTCCTCCCATTGTTCATTTCTTTCGGTGTGTTCTCCGTTCTCTCAAAACACAGTTGCAGTCGCCTCCTCATTCTCGCCATCACTCGTCTAACGAGACCATCATCTTTTCGCAGCAAATTGGCGAGAATGAGGAGGCGAATGCAACTGTGTATTGAGAGAAACGGATGACACACCGAAGGAAACGAACAATAGGAGCAACATTTCGATTGTGTTTTTTATTTTAGTGGCATTTTCCATTTAATAAACGGTTGGAAGTTATCGAAAACACGGTTTTAATTTCATAAAGTTCGAAGTTTATTCAAAGTGGGCAAACAGGTTTTGAGTATCGGTCACTAAAAATACTTCTTAAAGAAAACGTTTGAATCAATTCTTCTGAAATTTTGTACAAAGATGGAACAAATGTTAAAAAACTAAACATGACTTTCCAATTTTTTGTAAGGTTAATAGTTTCTGAATTACAGCCCTTGAAATTTGAGTTTGTTTTTTTTACATCCTGCGCACTCTAAATACGTCCTACATTTTGGAACCAGTGGTTTCTCTAGACTATAAATACGCTCAAATTTGTGTCTTCCGACATTTTGTTGCAAGCCTAAGTTATGAATTGCGTCATTAGATCGAAAGTAGACCACCGCACGTGGTGGTGTAGATCGTCATGCTTGGTACAGTTATTGAAGTCATTGTATGAGCTTTTGAATGAGTTCGGACCGTACACTTGCTTCGTTAAGCCTACTGTATGAAGATGACTTACTGCCTTTTACTACGCAATGCACGCTAATGCATTCCCAGGTGTGGTATGAAACTAGACTGATTTTTGGTGGAATGCAGGTATGGAGTTCGTATGTTCATTACAGGTGACTCAAGTGTGTTAGATGAGAATAAATGCCTTAGAGGCATGAGTAATTTCTTTCTCATGTACAAATCCTTGTACCTTTTATCCCATATAAAACATTACCCTTTTAACTCAAACCCCTTCACGATTTCTCGCATATTATCATCAAACGAACTAGATTGTCAGTGATTTAGAAATTCCCGTTGCTTACACGGAAGCATGTCTTGTGCACACTGCGGGAGCCTTTGTAATTATTGGCTTACACGATATGTATGAGAGGCATGAAGGCTACTTAGCTCTCTTCCATTTCAGAGCCACACTCTTTTGTGTCTCCGCATGGTTAATCTATTGCTTTAGTTCAGTGATAATGAAAAAGATTCACTCATCGTTAAATTTTCGCTTGTATTATAATGA
>JACJUY010003817.1:0-26305 GCA_014220935.1 Platorchestia sp. MABIK | reverse complement strand
TCAAGTATGTCTTTTTCTTGTCCTGTAATATGGGTAGAATTATCACATTTTATCGTTTTTCTTGTTCTTTAACATAGGCAGAAGGATCAAAATTTTCACTTTTTTCTTAGAAAACTTCCCCACAGACGCCTATAAAGCGTAAAAATGTTCACGTTTGAAAATTATAACAGCAAAAAAAACAATCAAGCACAATGTAGCGGACAGGGGATGCCCTGGTTCTATTTATTGCCTCCTCACATGAAGCTCTAGTTCTAAATGTTGCTTGAATTCTGTTTAGTTCCGTCCAGGAGCTCTGCTCACTGGAGCTAAACAGATGTTCTCTGCAGCAACAGGCTGGAGATGCTCGTCCAGGATCAGGCGTCTCAGTTCTCAGAAACTCACCGCAAAATATGCTGACGCGTGCACATTTTGATGTTATGTGGTTGGACTTGAGGAGTCATTGAATATACTGTGTAGTGTACACGACCTTTCAGAAATGACGGGGTTTTATGTTTTCTTTCGGTAAATTTTTTAGATGTGGATGACCAACAAATATATTCATCCCAAAAGTACCTGAGGTTAAAATATTTTTGTACTGGTGCACTGGTGAAACTCGTATCACAGATACGGTCATTGAGCATCCTTTTAAGAGCGGGAGAGGGCAACGGACCTACCAATTAAATGTGTTCAATGAGACTACCATTGTAATAATATGGGAGAAATTACGCAAAAAATGTACAAACATTTATAAATTTTCATTTATGCATAATTAATTTATAAATTTAAGGAGCCACCGGGCGTTTTATTGTATAGTATTGACTAAAATTATCCGTGCTTCATTTCAATGGTGTAGCTCATATACTTAATTTAACGGTCTTCTTTGCATTTCACACGTTTATATACGATCATCTCCTACTGTAGCTCAATGATTCAGTTTTATAACTGAAGCCTAATGAAACATGTGTGAAATTCCCGGTAACTCAGGATTAAGTGAGTAATTAGAGTTGAAGAGTTACAGTCTAACTTCTTCGCCGCCTGCATGCATGTTTTTCGCCGCCCAAGTTATTAAATTGCTTGGGCGGCGAAAAACATGTATGCTCCGGCTAAACAATGAGACTGGGGTGTCAGTACCTGTAGGTTTATCTCGTGTCACCATTAACTCTTTCAGGTATGAATACCTTTCATCATAATTAGACATGAATAGAATAGGGATGAATTTAGGACCTTTCATAAATAGAATAGAATGCCTTTCCATTGGCATGAATAGAATACCTTTTGTTAACAATTATTCTATTGTAGATGAAAGGTATTCTGTTATCAAACCATCAGATTTTTGAATGTATATCCATATACATGGTCTAGAATTTCTCATCGCCATGGGTGATGGAAACATATTTTATTATTCGCTCAGGAGTTTAGTCAATGTTAATAATGATAGCAGCCCGATGGCGCATGGAACTGCTTTATTTTGGATAAATTTCCAAACTAGTAAATGTGTTTACCTTAATGAATTTCATTGTCATTAAAAGCAATTTGTTTTACACAAAAATTTAGATTTTGCTTAAACTACGAAAATGTTTACGTATGTACGTAGGTAAAGAAAAGCCGAACTTACCCGAAAACATTACACTCCAGAAGTGAACTTTCTGGCAAGTAAAACGTACGATCCGTCAAAATCTGCTTTCAGCTAAACTCTGCAGTCCGCCTAGGCCAACTGGCTGCCAAAACGTGCTGTTTGCCAAACTTGTTATCTGCAGAACTCTGTTCCCAACCGAAACTTCAAGTTTACCCCAACCTGTAATTCGCCAAAATCCGTGGCCCGCCAAATAGAAACGTTCGTTCTTATCAAGAAGAGGAAGCGCGTGAGAAACTTTGCTGGAAACAAAATGCTCTCTGAAGTCGTTTCCTTTCTAAGTAATCCGAAGATAAAAGAAATCCTGTCGGCCGGCTGCAGCAGGTCACTCAGAAAATCTTGAGCAGGTTATAGAAATAAGCAGAAAGAGGCTACATGGTTTGGCTGTGTTTGGTGTGTGTGTGTGTGTGGGAGGGGGGTGAGGTTATGGAAGTGTCACGTGATGAAACATGTACAGGGTGTCTCAAAAAAAAAAAATGCACTCATCCTCTTACTGCCCAGTACTCATATATTTTGTTTTGATGTATTTTTTTCCCATTGGTACATTTTTAAAGAGTTAAATCAAAGAAAAGAATGAAAAATTTAGGGAAATTAAAAATGAAAAACTTAGGTGTAACTGAAACGAAAATACGTGAGGAATTGTCGGTCATGAGACGAGTATATTTTTTTTAACACCCTGTATACTGGCTGTGCACGGTAAAAATAACAATTCAGTGCTTATTAGTTTACAATATTTAACTACAGTGAATTTACCAACAATAATTTGTTTGAAAAGGTGCCCAAGCCAGAACGCTGTTAGTGCAATAAAAGCGCTTGACAGCCTTTATTAGTTTTCACCAAGTATTGGATAATTCATTCAATGTTTACCCGCACACACGATCCAAATTGTTACTTCAGCACTAATGATGGAAATATGTTGTACACTTGTACAAATGTACACTTGTTGCACATGCCACTAGAGTACGGGAACCGTTACTCTGGCTATGGCTTAAGATACTGTAAATGCTCCATGTCCTCATTTATTCTTACATCAACATGAAAACGTAATGGATTATCGAAGTTATTAATGCTTTGTTAAAGGTAAATATCATTAATCAAATCCTTACTCTGGGTTTCAATCACAGCGTTTCGAAGTGGAATGACATCACAAAACTGGTAGACATGTTGAGAGCTCAGCGATTCCTGGAGTGTATAACTGCTGAGACCTAAGTGGCGTTTAGCCCTTGATTTTAGGATGTAGGGATTCTTCATGAAGCCAAATTTTAACTTATTTATCCAATAGGCTATCATGGGTAGTTACATAAATAATTCCTCCGCCACTGATTTTGGGATACAAGGATACTCATGAAGCCAAATCGTTGTTTTACACAACAATTATTGTAAGATCTCTGCGTTTATTATGGATGGTCATAAGTTGCTTCTGCTTATTGGGAGTAAAATGTTAAAATATATTTCAACCTGTTTAAGAAAAAACGCTCATAAGTAAGTATTAAGCGATAATAGTTTCATGTATTTGAATTAAATGCGAGCGTATTGTAGTTGAAACTCAAATTTATACTTAGTGAGTGTTCCTTGTATCGTTGAATCCCATCGATATTATCTATTCCCAGTTTCCGAGCTGCAAGTGGACGCAACATTAAGACTTGTACAGCCAACAGCTACAATTAGACCGAGCATAAAAACCTCTTAAGAAAACCCTCAGCGCGCACGAACAGGAACACCGATAAGCGGCTTCATATCACAATGCCTCAATGGGGTAAAAAAGAAAAAAGATGGTCTGTGCTATTCCATGTACCAGATTCTGTAACTTGCACATCAATGCTCATCTATATCTCTCATTCGTTGTAAAAATATCATTGCGAATGTAACGAAACATATCTTCTCAGCATTTAATGGTGTAGAATACATGTTATAAGAACTTAAGAGCGAGAGCTCTGAAGATAGTGATAAATTGCCTAAACCTGACGAAGCTCCGAGACGTAAGAACTCGTAGGTTAACACACTTGTACAGTCGTACAAGTGTGCAACATATTTGTGCAACGAATTTCGTATATATAAGTATATAAGTGCAACGTATTTCGTGCAACATATTAGTGCTGAAGTAACACTTTAGATCGTGTTTGTAGGTAGACATTGAATGATCTAATACTTAGTGAATATTGTGAGTAAACAAACAACACCAGCGACATATACTGCATCAGCTGCACCAGTAGAAACACCTGAACGTCATTACGGTGCAGCAATTATGTTGATGTCAGCTATTTCCATTGCACCTCTTATTTCCAAAGAAACGTTTCTACAAACATCACAAGGTAGTAAACATGTCCTACTTGAATTGAGGCCCCTAGAATCATACGGTACTAAGCGAGAAATTAATTTATTTACACCACTGTCATCCTCATGCCTTCCCCTGTCTGGATAGCGAGTCAGAAGTACAGAGAGACAATCGATAAATGGTCGAATGCCTTAATCGGTCGCTGAGATACTCAGATATCAAAATCACTGAGCTTTGAAGCCGTTTTGTGACGTTTTTAAAAGACGGCGCTTGGTACCGTGTAATTCTAGGAACCTCAATTCTTATACTATTATTCTCTATAAAGTTGTCCCTCCGCACACCAAATCTCGGTTCGTACTACAACATTATGACAGCACAATGCTGCCGACGCGACTGCTCACAGATTCTAGGAACCTCAACTTTTCTATCATTATTATTTTAAATCATCATTAAAGCACACCGTATCTCGGGCCGTACTACAATTATAAGACAGCACAATGCTGCCGATGCAAATGCTCACAGATTCTAGGAGCATCAATTCTTATACTATTATTCTCTAAAGTTGTCCCTCCGCACACCAAATCTCAGTTCGTACGATAATTACAAGAGAGCAAAATGCTGCCGACGCGACTGCTCGCCAGTCGTCAAATGGACTTCCTGCACATGAGAAGACCACGTCCGTCCAGGCCTCTGCGCGAGACAAGGGCATTGTGGTCTTTGCCTCATAAAGAGTCTTAATTTCATTACGGGAGAAGCTCGGATGTCGTTTGCTTGAGTTTACTTCGTCGTCGAGATCCCGGAAAAAGCCGGGATCACCGGGACTGCACGACAGTCCCAAACGTGACAAAGACTTCGCTGCAGTTCTGAGCGAGGCAAGCTTAAGCTGCCGACAATGGCGGTACTTTCGTGCCAGTGCGAGCGGCTCCAGATCGCATAATGGAAAACTGTTTTTCAAGTTTCCTGTCTTTAATTTTTTTCGACTGACGCTGTGTTTTGTGGTTTATGTATTAGCACGGAAAGGAAATGGAATGTTATAAGTTTTCCGCGCAAGTCGTTGAAATTAGATGAGATTTTTCATTTTTTGTAAACTTTTTGCTCTCATGCAAGCAATTTCTTGATGAATTTTTTAAAAACTTGAAACATGTGCTCAGGTCACTTAAAAATATTGCAACATAGTGCATGCACTTGCACTATCAGGGTATCAGAGCTAAAACAAAAGTAATACGAATGTGCTAACTAACGCCATCAACGTATCAGAGCTAAAACAAAAGTTTATACGAGCGTGCACTTGCACTATCAAGGTGTAAGAGATAAAACAAAAGTTTATACGAGATTGCTAACTAGCGCCATCAACGTATAACAGCTAAAACAAAAGTCATACGAGTGTGCTAACTAGCGCCATCGACGTATAACAGCTAAAACACCTCAAAACTGAACCTAGGAGCTACTAACAGGGTCTCTTTTTCATTTAATTTGGCCTGGAATAGCAAATTCGGCGAGTTCCGAGCCCCACTTTCCAGTCTCCTCAACTGCCTGCAGGAAAATGGACTTGCCATCGGCTGTCTCCTGCAACAGATCTTTTCAATTTTCCCTCCCATTTGTGCAAATGAAGCAAAAATCTTCAAAAACTTTCGAGTGGAAACTCTACGGTCTTTCGTTATCATATTTCACCGAAGACTTCTGCAGCAATGGCAAAGTGCTTGAATAAATTAGCTGCAAAGGGGGAGTTCGCCTCCGAAGACTTTAGGAACGGATTGCTTCTTGAAAGCGATCCTAGGCTATATTATTTAACGGCTTGAAAGAGGACTCTACTAGTGTTTGCGGCCCACACATCTTTTGACAGTACGTAAGCGTTTGAAAAATCAATGGTAAACATTTCCTGTCTCAACTTCATTGGAAATAAACTGTTTTTCTTTCTTTCTTTCTCAGAAAACGAGTTTACATCGTAAAATGGACTTTAGTATATCATGAATTACAAAATGTGTGGGAAAACTAAATGCTTTGTGAGATAATAAACTTATCATACATTTTTTATGACAAAATAGGAATGCAACACGCCTTCACACAATTTCTAAAGAAGAACACGATGCATTTGGCTGCCCCTTCATCTGAAAAAAAAACATTTTGTTTACGTATAAAGGCTATCGAAAAAAAACCTTTTCGCTACAGTAGTGAGAATTCAAAACGCACAGAGGCTGAAATTGGTGATCCTATTAAATAATTACTATAGTAATAGTTATGGTATTGGTAATTGTAATAGTAATAGAAAAAGGAATAGAAATAGTAATAGAAATAATAACAGTAAAAACAATTGTGATAATAATGGGAATAGTAACGGAACAGTAATAATAATAGCAGTAATATAAATAATAATAGTAGTCGTAATAATAATACTTAGCAATAGTGATTCGGCATCTGACAGGCATGATTTAACGACCATCATGGCGAAAGAAATGCGACATTTACCACACAGAAGATTTTCATTCATTGGCTGCACGTGGGCAACGATTCCCTTCTACCCGTTCGTGTCCGAGTAATTTACTTCTATGTGTACCGAGTCCTATTTGTAGGATGGATGGCACTCTTTTAGTTCGTCTTTCTTTCACGTGATGGAGGGAAATATCAACGTGTTGGCGCCACTGAGAGGGATAATTTGTTTTGCCCCTCGTAATGTAGGGCGCTGTTTTCCCTCTTGCTAATTTGTCGGTACTCCGGCCTTACCCTTCAATTTCTCATCACCTTTGCAATATTAATGAGCTAGCTAATTCGTCAAGTGATGTATAGAGATATAGTGATGCAGCATATAAGTCAAGAGACTTATAGTGATGCAGCATGTAGGTCAAGTGATGTATAGTAATATAGTGATGCAGCATGTAGGTCAAGTGATGTATGGTGATATAGTGATGCAGCATGTAGGTCAAGTGATCTATGGTGATATAGTGATGCAGCATGTAGGTCAAGTGATGTATAGTAATATAGTGATGCAGCATGTAGGCCAAGTGATGTACATGTTAGAATCATATGATGGCCAACAACTACATTTAATGCTGAGCGATTTGGCAGCATGCACGCTTTTCACACAAATGAAACGTTACAGGCACAACACGAGTCACCTGAGATAATCTGACGCACTTTAAAAATTTCTAAATCGTGCTTTATGTGCGGGAGGTTTTTTTCGCATTCGCGTTGAGTTTGGGAGTTTCCGACGTCTCTCACGGGTTTTCTACGCGTCACAAACTAGCGAAAGTTACAAGATATTTGTGAGTGTGATTAATTTTAAGTAATAACTTCTAACAATAGTTACGAATGAAATTTTTGTAAGCGTGTAAAGTGCAATAATGTCCTCATATCGAATGCAAAAGGCTTGATTTTTCAAATCATGAAAGGTGGGAATGATTTTTTGTCCGAACATGGTTTTAAATCATCGAATTTGACCTTTAATTGACCACCAAGACTACTTGAAGAGAAATAAACGTAAGCTCATACTCCATATTATATAAAAGTTAAATCTGAAAATAATTTTCCTTCACTGGCAGCTTGTTCTGAAATTCCATACATTTGCGATGCCCCCAAACAACTCAGCCTTCAGATGTAGGCGTGATAGTTGCAAAATCTCAAATTCCAAGAAAAGATAAGATTAATTAAATTACTAGATAAGATTAGATTGAATAACCAGTTAAGACAAGATTATCAGATACTTGATAAAATTGCAGGATGAGATAAAATTACCAGATAAGATTAATTAAAAAATGTTGTCAGATGTATTCCGACACACTTGAGACAGTGTGCTGAAATGAAGGCCTACGAAAACGAAAGAAACTTAAATATCTATTCATGTTCCCATAGGAAACCGTCTGAAAAAGCGAAGAAAGCAAAGGTTCTGTTCATGTTTCCATAGGAAGCCCTCATAAAGAAGTGAAGGAAAAAGAAGGTTTTGTTCATGTTCCCATAGGAAAGCTTCTTAAAAAGCGAAAGAAGGAGAAGGTAGGAAGCCGCCTGGAAAAAACGTAGTGAACGAAGAAGGTTCTGTTCATGTTCCCATAGGAAGCCGTCCTAAAGATTCTAAGAACAAAGGGTCTGTTCATGTTCCCATAAGCAGCCGTTTTAAAAAAAGCGAAAGAAGGAGAAGGTTCTAGAGCTAGCAATGACAAGCCTGGTGTAGCTCGAGGCAATCGAAAGACAGTTTTCCGTAGTCGAGGGGACTCGAAGAAGACTCCAATTGCAGAGCTGTTGACTCAGATTCGCCTCATCTCGCTGTCGATTTCCAATAGCGGAGTCACGCTGGAGCCTGTGACATGAAGTTGCCCTCCCCCTCCCCTCTTGGAAGGGGGTGAGTTGGGGGCTCTGTGATGAGTGGGGGGTTCGGATCCGAGGGAGAGGTCAGTTAATCCGGTAAGATCAAGGATTTTTCTAATGCCGTGACATTGCTACTCTTCATTTATTTAAAAGCGTGGCTTCAAGCGGATATTTCTATAAGATGACGAATGCTATGGCGTATGTAGTACTCAAATGTAATTTATTTATGTGTGCATATAATTTGCATTTACCTGAAATTTTCAACGGATTACAGCTTCAATGTGCGCTGGGGGTACAAGAATGGAATCGTACGCATAAGCTTTTTTTTAAACTGACATTTGATTAAGGCGACACCCTCTAGTCCTGCAGCTAACTGTGAAATGAATAGTATTGCATTTTTACTAGATTTTTCCCCCAGCTTGCAATCACAACTTCTTTCTCACAAATGTTCACGCGCATTTTGCTACCTGCACTAAAACTGTCCATGGACATGAACAGCTGCGTGTGTGTCGTTTATAAGCCACAAGTTAGTGTTCTTTGGCTTAACGAGCAAAATTTAGTACGTGGACTCATTTTGTGTCATGATCCGTCGCATTCTGCCTTGAAACCGAGCTGAATGAGAAGGCATGTCTTCCCAGTAATCGTAGCAGTAATAGTGGTAGTAATAATTGTAATAATAGTAATAGTAACAGTAATGATAATGATAGTAATAGTAATAGTAATAGTAATAGTAACAGTAACAGTAAAAATGAGTAATAACTGTAATTGTAATGGTAATTGTAATGCATCTGCTTTGGGTAGATCAGGCGGCAGCATCTTTGCAAAAAGCACACAAACATCCCGTAAAATTACAATTTAGAGTCTATTTATCTCCCAACTTTGACCGCAACGTGCGCCACCGGTGACCACGGAGGGGATTTTCAAAATGTTGCTAACCGACCAAGCGTCTCAAACTTAATTTTCATTAACACTTAATTTAAGCCACTTAAAAGCACGATCAAGTTAATATTTGCTATTTCAAAATTGCTTAATTCGATTGACTATAAATTTGAATTGAATATTGAACTTCAGTTTAACCAATTGCTGTCAAAGTGTTAAAGAGACGAACACAAGCAACGTTTCTGTGGCTGCCGAGCACATGGCAGGCCAGTAAATTTATGAATTGACTTCCTCTCGAAGGTTTTCCTAGACAGCTGGTACTTAGCGACGCTAAATGGTTACTGTCTTCAAACTTAAGCTTCACATCTTCTGTACTAGCGGAATTATAAATAGGCTATCTACAGACATATAAGGAAAAAATGAATTTAGATCTCAGAAAACGCTGGTACAGAGCTGAAAGAAGTCCTGAAACTTAAATTTGGAGCCCGAAACCTGATAATGGCTTGGGGACTCGGATGGAGTTTTCTGTAGTGCTAAGAATAAGATCATAGGTTGCGAATCCACCTGATACGACAACCTCAGGCAATCCACACCTACACAGAGACGTGATGTACAGCTTCCTTCCTAGTCAACACGTTCCACAACGACGAGGTTTGATTACGGTCTCGTGTGCGAATGTTCTTTTGAAACGAGCCTTCAAAACTCCAGAGCTGGTGGACTTTCGAAGCTGCCTACGATCATCGATTACCTTCGGTAGCGCTGGCTGGCCGGAAAGTAAGTTGATCGCATTAGGGCATTTATCATAACAAATTTAGGTTTGGTGGCCAACTTGACAGGGAGATCCTAGATAAAAGACGTTTAAGAATTTATAATAAGTACACCCAACTTCTGCCGGGGGAAAACTCGATATAGCGTGATAAAGGGTAACATGAGGGGCTCTATGAACCACAGACACATGATTGTTGGGGATAGAGAAACAAACCATTGAGAGCGTTTGCCTATTTCCAACTTTATGCACATACAACAAGCGAATTGAACGAATTATTATTACTAACACCATCTTTATCACGAATGTATGACAAAGATGAAGATGGGAATTAGAATTTTCTAATAAGAGATAAATAGTGTTCAATGGGTACATTTTTCATGTGTAGTGTGCAAATCTTGCTTTAAGCAGTCAACGTGTGCAGCAACAAAGTCTCTTATAGCAACGCTTGCAGCCTTCACACTCAAGTGTCATTATTCAGCGCGTGACAACTTTTACACAGACACGCTAGAGCTCTTGACGCAATGGACCAGGGTTCGACAAAGTCTCTTATAGCAGCAACAAAGTCTCTTACAGCCACAGATGCAGCCTTCATACTCAAGTGTCATTATTCAGCGCGTGACAACGTGCACACTAGAACGCTTGATGCAATGGACCAGGGTTCGATAATATGAAGGCTAAGCTCCAGGAAAATACGCACAGAAACTGCACATCGCATTTTAGCATCACTTAATTCCTTCTACTCCTAGGCATTAAACTACCGTGAGCGTTTTGTAGTAACTTCTATTTGCTTGATATCGTCCTTCGATTAAATAAAGACAGAGTTCTCGGAAAACACGCCCGGAAATTGCCCTTCGCACTTTAACATCACTTCAGCTCCTTCTACTCCTTGATACTGAACTGCACTTTGTATTAACTTCCATTTGTTTGATGTCGTCCCTGCTTTCCACGCATTGTGTTTTCTTTTAGCACTTATTCGAAAATTTTACTGTAGAGGCTGGAATATTTTTGACGTAACCTGATTATTTAATAAATTACATTTTGATGTAGTACTTGCTCAGGAGTGAATGACACCACCTGCTGGATACGCTTAATGAAGATGTTTGAAACAAGACACCGAATTCAAAGTTACAGAAAGAATTTTGGAAAAACTGCAATGAAATATTTTGGAAGAATTTTCGGACATTAACAACAGAAATAAAGTCGAGCTACTCTATTGTCACCGAACATGTCCCTCTCATTGATGTGCGAAGCGTGTTCTACTAGCTCTACTTTAATCAGCAGACACACCTGGATCGTAGTGATGTCCTTTCAGCGCAGGTGTTCACCACCACATTTGTGCACGCAGATCGCCTGTCCAGTAGTTGACTGCGTGATAATTTGTCGTTGTTTCTTATGCTCTGAAATTATGACGCTTGTCCAGTAGTTGAATACGTGATAATTTGTTGTTGTTTCTTGTGCTCTGAAATTACGACGCATGTTCAGTTGTTGAATACGTGATAAATTTGTCGTTTCTCATGTTCTGAAATTATGACGCTTATCCAGTAGCTGAATGTGTGATAATTTGTCGTTGTTTCTCATGTTCTGAAATTATGACGCTTGTCCAGTAGTTGAATACGTGATAATTTGTTGTTGTTTCTTGTGCTCTGAAATTACGACGCTTGTTTAGTTGTTGAATACGTGATAAATTTGTCGTTTCTCATGCTCTAAAATTACGATCAGACGCTAGAGCTCAGCAGACACCACATTGTTAACACTTTGAATACGACGTGAGCTACCGGGGGCCACGGAGGGGATTTTCATATTGCTGCTGACCGACCAGTAGTCACAAACTCAATTTCCATCAATACTTCATCAAACCTTATTGAAGGCACGGTCCAGTTAATGTTTACTTTTTTCGAAATTGCTCTCCTCAAATTTGAGTTGAATTTTGAACTTCAGTTCAACCAATTGTGGTTAAAGTGTTAACAAATGTTTCTAGTAGCGAGTGTCCCTGAGAGCGTCGTTTGTCAAAATGAACTGGCGTTAATTGGCTTTGAACTTAACATCAAACACGAATTTCTCGTCCAGCTGTACAAATTATACATTTGAATAGATACCACAGATAGTTGGGGAATTCTAACATAAAACTCTGTTAAAAGAAGAACCATTTATGAATTTTACGCTAACCAGCGTTAGGGAATTGTTTTCAAATTGAAAAAAAGCTGGTGCAGGCCGACCTTGACATAGGGTGATCTTCAGAACAGCACATTGAGCCATTGCAAAGCTTTAATATGTACATCTGAAACAAAGAGCTTGATTATTTGAAACACACAAATATGAAGCTTGAATATATACATCCGAAACAAAGAGCTAATAAAAGCCGGTGTCCGCTCATTGATAGTTTCCGATAAAAGCATCAAACAAGAGGCACAAGGGCGCATTTAAGCAAGACGCACATCGATCACGCGACAAAACCTTGATGGAGACAGCAACACATCGCAGTTGTGTGATCTGAAAGACGGTTTCAGGGAGACCATTTCAGGTATGATGCTTCATAATGTATGGCCTTACATATGAAAAGGGTGCATTTCAAAGGAAAGTTCCGAATAGTACGAATGCACGAGGAATTGAAAAGAAGGTCTCAGTCATCAATGCAGGAAATTGTTAAGTTTTGATCAAGAAGAGAGCTGCTGGTGTATGGTACGAGTGGTGCAGTGAGCGCAGCAAAGACACAACCGTCACTCACGGCTTAGAAACTTGCCACGGAAATAGGAAGACACTATAGGGCTTTCTAAAATATCTAGATGGAGAATGCTCACTTCAATGCACATTTAATGCTTAATTTAGAGTGAGTTTAATTTCGATGATTCATCAGCTAATCAAGCATCATGAAACAGACACTTCAAAATCAAAAGTTAGAAAAAAATTCAGATTGCTCAAGTCAAATAGTTTCTCCGATCGTCGGAAAACATCTCGAGACAAATCGTTATCTGACATCCCTAGTGTTATACTTTCGAACACGATAGGACTAAGGAAGACATTTTCCGGCAAGCGATTTAGGCTCTCCTTTCATTAGACGAATACCTTCTTTGTTCATAAAAAATTGAAATTATAAATGCATTGCACTATTTATTTACATCATTTAGGGACCCGGGTATGAAAAGGCTGATGTCAGCTGTGCAACTGGCGTCAGGGAGCTGAGATTAATTTCTCTTACCAGCTGCAAGCGATTTGTATGCAAGAGAGTGAGTCTATGTATAGGTTTAGGTTCAGAGAAGGTCAGGTTCAAGTTCAGGTTCAGGTTCAAGTTCAGGTTCAAGTTCAGGTTCAAACTCAGGTTCCAATTTAGGTTCAATTTCAGTTTCAAGTTCAGGTCTGAGTTCAAGTTCAAATTGAGGTTCAAGTTCAGTTTCAATTTCAGGTTCAAGTTCAGGTTAAAATTCAGGTTTAAGTTCAGGTTTAAGTTCAGATTAAAATTCAGGTTCAAGTTCAGTTTCAAGTTCAGGTCTGAGTTCAAGTTAAGTTCAGGTTCCAGTGCAGATTCAGAAGTATCGAAAACATTATGTTGGTCCATTCCATCTCCTCTTCAAGTGATCACTGTGTACTCAATGGGAAACACGTCAGTAGTTTGCTGTAGTTTCTATTTACATTGTTGTAACCATTAATTATTACAATTCGTATTTATATTGCTGTACAATCAATTCCGTCAATTTCAATTCCTCGCTGCAAATGTATTTATACATAGAACAGTCGAGTCTAGCGCTGTATGACATCATCTCATGTTGAACTTCGCTTATACGAACAAAAATTCGCCTCACTTGTTCAACTAATGCTATTCTTGACTCAAGTTGTCAATGACTAAGTGACCGGAACTAACTTTTGTCACTATTAGTTTTTCTGAGACTAAGCTTGATTCGTGTGTGTTGAGGTTTGAGTAAGACTCGAGGATCGGCTGCGCTGCTTCCCAGTCTAACTTTTTCGCCGCCTCCATGCTCACAGGAGGCGAAATAGTTAGACTGGATTTCTAGATTAAAAATTTTTTTGCAGTGCAGCGAGCTCTTAAGTAGGCACACTGTCACATTCTGTTTTTGTGTACGTTTCCTGATGCGCCACTTGCCTTTTCTCTGTCAAGTTTCACAAACAAAACTTCTAATCTATTTGAAAAACCATAAATTCAGATGATTTGAGCGTAAGAAGCACTTTCTTTTAGAAACACGAAAAACGAATGATTGAGATAATTTAAACAACTTAAACAAAATATTCACCGTAAGCGATGCAGAAGTAGATTGTTCCTTAAGTCTAGTACAATGGTACGAGATAATTGTCTACATACTGTCACAATCAAACAATTTAAACAATTTATTTACCACAGGTAAATAAATGCCTCATTTGCACTCTTTTATTGCACGAGCTATGCGTACTGCAATGTGGCACATCAACTCTTTCAAATCTCGTTGGTTTTCATCATTTAATTAACCATCGGATTTCAAATTAGAGCTTTGGATGAACACCGATGGACATCTATAATCGTACCTATATACTTGCTGCTGTTAATTCTAAGTCCGTTATTCCGACGAGTTATTTCCGTCCTGGGTCATACCAATGTTATTTCATGTTAAACGTCACAAGCTGCAGAAATGTAGGTTTATTCATCCCTGCACATGCGGCGCAAAAACACACTCTTATTCATCCCTGCACATGCGGCGCAAAAACACACTCTTATTCATCCCTGCACATGCGGCGCAAAAACACACTCTTATTCATCCCTGCACATGCGGCGCAAAAACACACTCTTCGAGAACTTCCACACAAAACAATTTTCCGGCTTACAAACCAGAATTGCACCGGCGGTTTTTAACACAACTATCTGGGAGGGTAGATTTTATTTACATAAAAATTCCATCGTTTTTCGAAGTTCGATCGGAACTTGGCAGCGCAAAATTTACTGGCTCGTTTGTGCCCGTGTAGTGGCTCCGAGTTTCCAACGGACGGAACTGGAGGCGATTGTTTTTCAAAACCTTCTTCAGAAAATGCCGCGGCGATACTTTCTTTACAACAGCGCTGTTAGTTCCCGCTCTTCTTAGCGTTCCTTCTGTCCTTGGATTAACGCGTGCCGCTGATCCAGATTATTGTGGTAGATTTTTCAATTCAACTTGCTATGGTTGATCCTGCCGTTTTTGTTTGAGCGTTGTTTGAAGCTGCTTTTATTTTAACCACATTCAGCTCATTCTAATCCTATTCTTTGGGTCCTTCCTGTTGTTGTTCCGTTTTTGTTTGAGCGTTGTTGGAAGCTGCTTTTATTTTGACCACATTCCGCTCATATTAATCCTATTCTTCGGGTCCTTCCTGTTGTTCTTCAAGTTGATGGCGATGCTCCTGCTGTTGATGTTTCTGAATTAAAACTTTCGCACATAAAACTTGACGCCCATTTACAGAAGGAGGCCGGAACCCGGATAAGAAAGTTAGTTGCTAATGGATGGCGGTGAGGGGCTAAAAAGTCATCCCCGACCTGCGAGTGAGGGGCGAGAGAGTGTCGAGAGAGAGCCAAGAGAGGGGCGAGAGATTGGCGACAGAGGGGCGAGAGAGGGGCTGAAAAGTCGTTTCTCGCCTGCGAGAGAGGGGCGAGAGAGGGGCGAGAGAGGGGTAAGAGAGGGGCGCGCGAGGGGCGCGCGAGGGGCGGAAGAGGGCTGATCACCACCTCAATTAACGCCACCAGAAAAACGAAGCGAGTGATCACAGATATATTGATTTCAGTAACATTTTACGGTCGACTTTTAATGCCTTACGCAGTAGCATTCTGTTATCTCTATTTATTTAGCTTCATGAAAACCAATCCGACTTTAATCGTTGAGATCATTTCAGCGGAAGATGCGGAAGTTACAGTCATTAGAGATATATAAATCTTTCATTTTCATATACAATTAAATAATTGGAAGAAGTACTAGGAGAAAACTGTCAGTCAATTTTACCCCTTGAACTCATGCATTGAAATTGAATTAAGGAAATTAACTAAGGGATTTACTATCAGTAGAAAATGGTTATTGTATATTAATCGAAACATGATACAAGTAAGCGTTTGGAAGGTATTTGAAAATGGAGAAATCTTAGACGCACATCGACATTAAAATAGCTTTAAAGAAACGTTATTTTTTTTAATTTTGTTTAAGCTTACAATGCTAATTTATTCATTAATAGGCTAATATCGTACCTAATGTCGTAAATTACTCACTTCTCGAAATATTATTCATGCTGCAGTACAGCGTTGTGAATGTCCTATAAAACAACTATTTATCAAAATAAATAGAAGAACCAACGTTACAGAGAACATTTACTACAGCAAACGCTTCGGCATAAAATTATTCCATCATCAACAATAATTATATCTATCAATGACCAAGAAATTATATACAGATTGTGTTGAGTAAACACAGAAATTTTGCGTTGATGTACATGAAAAATTAGATAAGATGAAAATTGTGACGAAAGAGAGCGGCACGAGAGTTGGTAGCGAAAACTTCGCATTGTAGGACATTGCAGAACACAGCATCTACCCAGTCTGACTTCTTCTCTCGGCGTCTATGATTCTGGCCCACCAAATACCGTTTCTTTATACTGCAGCCAAAATGATAGATATAGCGGCCAAATGGCTGAACTAGGTACCCCTGTTACTAAAAAAAAATTGAACTCTTTACTTAGGAAGATTTAGACATTGAATCCAATGTTAGTGTCGAAAACGGAAAGTTCTTTTCCGAAAAAGGGTTATTTAATCGTGAACGTATGTGAATAATTGAAGGAAAATTCCCGTTCAACGTACATGGGAAAATGTTAATCACGCATTTGGGGAAAATGCAAATTTTTGGTTAGTGCGCTTACACATTAGAAATGTTGAATGGAGGCAATCTATCAGTACCTCATTAGCCAGCAATCCTGAAAAATTAGCGTCCAGAATACTAAAGATTTAAAAAATTCATCTCCCCAACATATGACGGACTCGGTTATATGCAATTAACAATTACATAATATTGTATAAGTATAATTAAATATAAATTGACCATAATCAGTCTAGAGAAACATGACCCAGATTAGGGAAGGTAAAGTAGGAGACATTCTGACACGAAAGTCACTTGTTTCCTGAGATATAAAAGTTATTTATATTTACGGTGTCGGTGTATTTATAAATAAATGAGATAAATTGAGGGTTTCAGCAGGTGTGCCTCACATATATTAGCGTTTAATAAATACAGTAAGTATAAAATGGGCATGTATTTTAATTTCTTTGCATGTTTGAAAATGGGCTCAGGATCCCTATTAAAAGCGTATATCTTGACGTATTAGCATGAAATTAGTTTTAAAAATTGACGCTGAAGAAAAGTGTATTTGGGGAAAAAAATACCAAATTCAATTAGTCTCACCAACCAATCATTCAAACGAATGAGACAAAAATTAAATCGATAAAAATCGTTTTCAAGTTAGATAATTTTCATACTAAAGAACTTAAAAACTTGTAATTAAGTTTCCCGGTCTCTTATCTAAGTCATTTCATGTTCCTCTGACCAAATATTCCTCCGCAGAACGCAAGTTCTCATGTTAATGCAACCGCGTTAATTTTAATAACAGTTTCATTACTTCGCTCATTTCCGCGTTACAGTTTCATTACTTCGCTCATTACCGCGGTACAGTTTCATCACTTCGCTCATTACCGCGTTGCAGTTTCATTACTTCGCTCATTACCGTGTTACAGTTTCATTACTTCGCTCATTACCGCGTTACAGTTTCATTACTTCGCTCAAATGAAAGAGGAAACTGAGCGAAAACTCACGTGTTGCTCTCAGTCTCACATAGTTCTTCACAACTTTAACAGTCTTTTACAGTCCTGCATAGTCCTGCACAGTTTTGTACAGTCAATAACACAGTTCTGCACAGACCTTCATAGTCCTACACTACCGTGTAAACTCTTTCAAAGCAATGTCCAGTTTTGCACTGTCCTGCACAGTCCTTCACACTTCTGCACAGACCTGTATAGTCCTACACTACTGTGCAAACTCTTACAAAACAATGTCCAGTCATGTACCGTCCTGCTCAGTCTTGCACAGTCATGCACAATTATGCACAGTTTGCCCAGTCATGTACAATGATTCACAGTTTTCCCAGTCCTGCACAATGATGCAAAGTTTTCCCAGTCCTGCACAATGATGCACAGTCATGCACAATAATGCACAATTTGCCCAGTCCCGCATAGCAGCAGGGGCCGGTCCTTGAATACTGTAGAGCACGAGTTCCAGGAAGCCATATGGCAGAGATCAGAAGAAAAAGAACTCCGTAATAAAGTTGATTGAAGTCTAATTCAATTACATGTCTTCAGTACGACCAATAGAATAAAGGAGAGCTGCTATCTATACTTCTCTTTCATTGAGTTGCCTCGTGGGGCTTCAAATCTCTGCTATTCGATTTTAAGTTGGAGCATGAGATAGCGTCGATGTCGTGTTGAAGTTATCAATGTTGGTTAACCGGGCAGCGGCCTCCAGATATCTTGCTAATTATGATATTAATGATTTTGCTGCAGGTGCTGATGGGGATATTAATATTTATGAAGCGATGGCAATGTAGTGAACTCATTCACTTAGGATTAGCTTTTCGATTTTTAAGCATTTTTTATAAACGTTCGCGAAATTTTGACTGCCATTCAAACCAAAGAAGCCTGTACATCATTACTTAACCTAAGCCTGCCAAATCGGCTTTTTAATTGTCTTAATATAACTCCAAATTTCATCTCACTTTGAGTACCAGCAAGCCGAATTTTGTTCCATTTAGATAAATTGTGGTTGACATGACCTGAATAACCACACTCATCCTTGCGTGAACTAGCTCAACCTCGTCTAAGCTTATCTGAACAACTATACAAGTACACAAATATAAGTGGAAGTTTTGGAAACTTACGACAAATACAAGGTGGCCGCAAACGCATTGGGCTAAAACATGATAAGTATACTTTTTACATAGTTAAAGAAGTAAAATGTAGTCACTATCTTAACGCCCGATGAAGAATATTCATATACGTATTTGATAAAATATGGTACAATAAGTCCTTCTTTGAAGCTCAAGTTTGCTTCGAAAACTCTTTATGACGTCACCCAACATCGTGAATAATTTCTTCCACGAATGATTTCAAGAGGGAGCGCTGCAGGACTGCAGTGAATGTAGATGAGGAAGTGCAGGTTCGAGACAACTGAATGTCCCAAATAGAAAAATTCAATCGGTTAAAATCAGGCGATAAGGAAGGCCAAATCTTCGCGATCCAAAATCTCAGAAATTGGTCCTGACTCAGTTTTTGCGTTTTGTGGGACGTGAGTGTGAGTGCATATAGCCCGTTTAAAAAGTGATGGGTTTATTTTTGAATTACTTTTTTGCATCCTTTTGCGTATGAGTCAAAATTTGTTCCACATTAAAATTTGTATTCAATTTTGCACCATGTTAAAGAAAAATGTGAAAAGGGTTTTATGTTTGGATTATGGCAGCGCACACGTCAAGTTAGCTGAATTTTTAACGTCTAAAGAATTTTTTTTTGTTAAGAGCCTGGAAGGCCAGGGAAGGACTTTTTCAGCTTTCATTCTAATAAATGAACTTCGCATCAACATTCAGTTTTTATCTCAGAATTTCGCTTCTGGGCATTATTGAAGTAGTGTACTGGGCAGGACAAACTATATGTGACTTGAAAATGAGAATTATGGCGTTCTTGATTTATTAAAAACTACGAGCCATGAAATGATCTGAAATGATCTGATCTTTACAAAATATAAACGTCATCGTTGAATAAAAAGTATTGAAGAGTAATTCTACTTACTGCATATTCTTAATTTACCTTTATTGTTGAGGGAAAGTAAAGAATTAATGTACTCCATGAGCAATAAACTGTGTTTTATTAGTCACGAAACCAAGAAGGAGATCTTTAGTACACCTGACAACGCATGGAAAAAGCTAAAAATTTTCATTCTGCAATCAAAACCAGTAATATGGATGCACATTTACCTACAATGCATGCATTTTTTGCCGAAAATAATGAGAATACAACACAGTTAGATTACAGGTCACTTGTCGACTATAGGGTTACAGTTCGATTGCAGGATTTTCCAGTTAAAAAATCTACTGGCTCTATAGATTACAAAATTGGCCTTCAGTAAGCACTGCTCGTACGGAAGCTACTCTACAACGTTAGGGCAATAGCCAAGACCGCCACTTTGAGGGCAGAACGTTCCAGCGATAAGAAACAAGGCAGAAGTTCCCAAGCTAATTTCTCTCGAGTCAACCTCCACACAACTGGCAGACCTCGCTCCTTTGAACGTTCTGTATTTTTTAGCGTTCGCATGAGAGTTCACCAATGTTGGAAAAACATCGGAATAGATTTATATTCTCTTTCACAAAGAGTGATTTATTTTTCCGTGCGGATCATCGAAGTTTTCAATTGACCTCTCCAGGGGCTTCACTTCTAACTCACATCAAATTTTCTTGAAAAGTTTCTTCGGGCTCGTAAATTTAGAGGGGAGAATCAATCTCAGCATTATTCTGAATGTCTGACTACCACAAGCTTAGGTTTGTCTGGGCCGAGCGCGGGAGATATTAAAGCGCGGGCAAGTAGATGCATAAGGCGCCTAAAAATACATGTAGGCAACCGCAGGCCTGCGCTGCATATTCTATGAGGCCCGTCACGCCGAGATGAGGCCTTTGGTGCCCTGAAAAATGAATTCTTCCTCCCTTATTTTCTTCACGGGAGCTTCCATGATGAGGAAATTAAATGAAATAATGCTTATGGTGTGTGCGTTGGCTCGAGATAGTGCCCAGACCCGTCAAGGCAAGCTGCTTCTGTAATCACAGCGCTTATTACATGAGATGACGCATCACTGAATCTTGGAGCCATGAGCGGGCATGCATCCCGGGCGCTCTGTAAAAACTGATGTCAAAACGCTGAGCAAACCTCACACGAGGGGAGTCTGTAGTGTCAATTTAAAACTCTGCCTACTTTTTTATTCAAAAAGTGCTTATATTCATTAGGGCAATAGTGATACATACACGGGAGGGTACTATTATGTACGAAAACTTCAGCATCAACAAATTAGTTTATGGAGTGTTTCATTAATTTTTGTGCGACCATCGAACACGTGTAGTATGCTGGTATTTTTTAACGACTTCCGACGCAAAATTTATGCGAGATTAGCCCATTAGCTTATGTAGGCCTCTACTGTATTCTTCAAAGGTATAGTTCTTCAATTATTTTCATACCATATCTTTAATTCATTATTGGAATGAACATACGTTGATGGTGTCTCAATTTTTACGCATTATATTGGATGCCATGAGGGGCCAAGCGGTTAAAAACGCGCCTTTCACGGGAAGGTGTCGGCAGTTCGAATCCCTACAGTGCCGCCCGGCGACTCTCCCCTTTGAGAAAAGAGAGAACTCAGCCACAATTCCCCATTCTACACAGGTGTCAGAAATGGGTACCTGATTGACCGGGAGTAACTGTCATTGCGTCCTGGTGTTAGTTATAAGGCAGTTGAAAAACCAATGTGCAAGATGATATTAGGCTTGATTGGAGGAAGAAAATCCTTTATCCTTTAAAGCCTTTATCCTTTAAATCCTTTATCCTTTAAATCCTTGATCCTTTAAATCCTATATCTTTTAAATCCTTTCTGCTTCAAATTCTTCATCCATTAAATTTTTATCCTCTAAATCATTTATCCTTTAAATCATCTATCCTTTAAATTCTTTACCGTTTAAATCCTTCATCCTCTAAATCCTTTATCCTTTTAATCGTTCATCCTTTAAATCCTTCATCTTCAAGGTACGACGTACACCAGGACAGAAGTTGGCATGTCACCTCAAATTCACGTCTTTTGTCACATTCACTCCTCATTTCACCATCCTTCTTGCAATTTTCTGATCCGAAACATGAGCCAGATCTTGCTTTAAATGTCGAAGGTCAAGCCGCTCTTCTTACGGAAACATCATTCGCCGCGCACGGCTCGTCAATGGTTACCGATGTCATTGTCCCCTGGTCCGCCAAATTCGGTGGCCACTTTTAAAGGACAAAAGCCCAAAGTTTGCATTTGTTCCTGCGAGTTGCAATGGGAAGGGAGGAGTTTTACTATTGCAGCCAATTACGACGGAGAGTCTTTCTGAGTTCATCTTTTTAGAGAGGCTATTGAGCATCGGTTCTTTCGCTGGGCTCTTTCAGGGGAACAATCTAAGGGATGTTTTCTTTCATTTGTTCCTGTGCTGCCAATTGGGAGTTCTACTTCGTCTCGTCGAGTTTTTATCACCAGAGAATAAGTACGCCACACGATGTGAGTATTTAGTACAACGAAGCACCTTAACAACTTTTTTTTTGTCGGTTTTCCAGAGATGAAAATCTTGTGTTAGCAAACTTTCCTACAAGAAAAGTGCAAAAAAAGAATTAACAACTTCCCTGGGAAAATATGTTAAATTCCTGAAAAATTCCAATGCATAATATCTCACCGCCGCTCATGAACTGATGTATCTTTAATTCGCCACCTTTTCCAGCAATGGATAACTTGTTTTTAGCAAACCTTCCTTCAAGAAAAGTACAAAATAACAGGATTTCACAATTTCCCTAGGAATATTGGTCAAATTCCTAAAAAATTCCAAAGAACAATATCGCACCGCCGCTCATAAAGCGACATACCAGTTATTCGACACCTGTCACTCTAAAAACCCCATCTCTGTCTCCTTCTGGAAAATCGCTCCACAAACGTTAGTCGGTGAAAGCTTCATAATCTCGCTTCTGAAATCAATGTAGCCCGGACTACCCCTTGCGAGCAGCTGTGGTAGGCCAGCCATTTCGAAGGGAATACTTCTTTTTGGCCGGCGATCATGAGCGAGTTTATGAGTGGCTTTAGGCGCGCGAGACTGCCGTCCGAGTCCTCATCTCCCGTGCTCCATCTTGCGTAGTGGAGACTAGGTAGGTTCAAACCAGTAATTTTTCCTTGACGGTATGGTTTAGCTGACGTTAAAGCAACGAACCAATAGCAGCGCTCATATTGCATCTGGTAGCACTGCTACCCCAAAATCTGGCTCCACTATTGGCCTAAGGACATGGCGTTTTGGTGACGTCATAAAGTTTGTTTGAAATAAAGCCGTGTTATTGACTAGCCGAACATGAGGAGGTGTATTTTCCCCATATAAATGGCCCTACCCTGCTTCCTCTACCGTGGTCCTCATCTCTAGTGCTCCATCTTGCGTAGTGGAGTCTTGCGTGAGAGGTTTATGCGCGGCGGGGGCATGCGAAACACTGAGCAATATTAAGGGCTATGTGAACCGGTCCTTTCAGCGTCATAGATAAGGCGTCCGGTGTTTGGTACCACTCGCCCAAGTCGCCTCCGTGAGACATAAATATTGTCCTGACGTAAAAATTATCCTCTAGGTGGTCATCCTGGGCAAAACAGCGAGTGTGAACCATGCTTTTACTCACAGGAATGAGTTTGTTACCGCTTAGAGACTGAAAGCTTGCCATGAATGGCTATTTAATTCTTACCATTCTAGTCTCTTTGAGAACGAGAATACTTGGGTGTTTTTCACTCAATTATTTCGTTTACCTCCTTCTTGAGAGCGATTACTTCTCTGAAAAAAGGTAAAGTTAATGTAATGTATCATGTAAACGAACCTTGGAAAATCTATGAGACAGAATATGGGTAATCATGATTAAACATATAAAACACAAAAGCCAGTCTGAAAATCAGTAAGGGCGACATATTAAGTTTTGCATTAGCATTTATTAAGATCCATACACCAATTAAAAAAATCGAGCAAAAATGTTTTTGTAGATTCACCCAGGCGTTCATGGTTTTAATAAAATGGATGTTGGGTTATTAATATTTTTTAATCCTTATCATTATATTCTTGAATAGGTGAAAGTAATGCACTCACACACACACACAAACACTCACACACACACACTCACACACACACAAACACTCACACACACACACACTCACACACGCACACAAACACTCACACACACACACATTCAAGGCACAGACTCAGCCCGGCAGACGCAAGCTCACCTCATTGCCGAGTCAGCATCAACCTTAGCTCATTTTTTCCAAATTATGCCCGTACACACCGGCAGCAGCTCGTCAACAAAGCAAGACACAAAAACCCTCTAACCAGCGAGCACAAACCCGATTGTTTCGTCCCCCGGGCCCAAAGACAAAGCTGGGAGTGAGGCCAAACTCTGTTAGTCTCTGGAGGGTTAGTGTTGGGCCTGCGCCACGGTGGAGAAAACAAGGCTGAGTCATTTCTATGGGGGAAAATACACGTCCTCTTGTTCGGCTAGCCAATAGCACGGCTTTATTTCAAACACACTTTATGACGTCATCATTGCGACATATCGTTGGGCCAACAGTGGTGCCAGATTTGGGGCTAGCAGTGTTGCCATATGCAAATGAGCGCCGCTATTGGTTCGTACTCATGACGTCAGCGTTGCCACATGGTCGACGAAAACAGACTGGTTGGACCCTACCTTGTTTCTTCTACCGTGGTGTGTGTAGGGTGCCGGAGCGACGGCCTACGCTAAAGTGAGGGCTGAAGTGGTGCTGAAGTGAAGGCTGAAGTGAGGGCTGAAGTGATGGCTGAAGTGAGGGGCGAAGTAGTGCTGAAGTGTGGGCTGAAGTAGTGGTGAAGTGAAGACTGCGCTTCAGCAGACCGAGAACTCGCATGCCATTCTTGAATGAGCAAATTTCTGTTCTGTTCAGTTCTGTTTTCGCAGAGAATAGGCACTGCATTGTCTGATAAAATACTAAAATTCGCCGTCTTAATTTCAGACACAACTGAACAGGCTGCACCCAGTGAACAGTTTGGGAGTACAGTTACGACCTGGAGCTTACAACTTCTTTCTTTCCCGTTTAACCTTGAGGAAATCATCACGAAATCATCAATCAAATTTGAATCAACTCTCAAGGAATTCGTCACGTCTCTTTATGTTCTCGCAATTCTCAGCTGTTGTCATACGCCTATCAGGTTATTTTGAGCACATTACAAGAGACATACTGTTATTTTAAGAAATTTACAACAGACACACTGCGTAGAATTGTGTCGAGATAAAACGTGTTATCGATGACGCCCTACTTGCCAAATTTTGCTGCGCTCTGACATGAAGTGACGTGACTGCAAAATTACGAACGCTTGTATTTGAAATTTCTAGTATCATTTATGTTAAGGGGATTGGAAAGTGGGTATCGTGCTTAACTGGGATTAACGCGCGTTTGATCAATTCTCATAACTCAGTTGTTAACTTCGCTACCAAAGCTTCAAGGTGAGAGTACTCAGTCATGATCTGTTTAGTTTATATCCACTAATGCTGTTTTTTTTTAGCATTTGTTCCCCAATTAGAAAATATATCCATGTTGAAATTGTCAATGATTAACGTCACTCAGACCATGTTGACACACAGTCAAATGCAAGATAAATCTTCATTTTAGATCAAGAGAAATCCGATGGTCTCTTCGTTTTGGATCTGGTGAGAATAAATACGCGCGTTCCTTTTCAGTCCTGTAAGACAAAGGCTAAAGTTGCAGATTAGCTGCTGGCTTTAGGGCGTTCGAGCGCATAATCCTCTTGAAACTGCATCAGCTGCCTCAGCAGTTTTTGTGATCTCATCTTTCAGTCTGTTTAGTGTCCGTTTCCTGCGCACCTGCAAAGAGACTTGCTGAAGAGTTGCAATGCAGCGCAGGAACATTTGCTGCAAAAGGACTTTTTTTATTTACAAGCCTCCTTCAGACCTCATCCATCAAAAATTAAAATGTGTCTGCAAGAAAATACATTTGCTTGATTTTTGTGCAAGATATTCTGCTGAGATATTCTCAATATTCGAGCATGTTGAGCGAAGAAGTTTTTCGACGACAAACAAAAGATGTAATTTTTCTTCACTAATGAATTACTTTGTTAGATCATGCCCTAGCGACAGCACATACCCTCGTCATGACCCAGCCTTGAGTTTCACAGCTCACGTAAATAAGAGCGTCACACAATGAACTCAATATGATGTGTTGTGAAACTGGGCTTGTGATGAATAGCTGTATCACAGCATCACACTGGTCAATGAGGGCATGCATCGTTGAATGTTGCATGCTGGTCTCTAGCATGACATGCGCACACGCTGGTATCGTGCCTAACACGACATGTGCCCACGCTGAGCACACAGAGCGCAGGGCCTCTAATTATCCGCACACCTGCACATTTTCAGTTTAGCGACGCTTAAATATTTCAGCGTTCAGCGTGCAGTGCTGCTGTGTAGAGTACAGCGTGCAGTGCTGCAGTGCACAGTACAGCATGCAGTGCTGCAGTGCACAGTACAGCATGCAGTGCTGCTGTGTACAGTACAGCGTGCAGAGCTGCTGTGCATAATACAGCGTGCAATGCTGCAGTGCACAGTACAGCATGCAGTGCTGCTGTGTACAGTACAGCGTGCAGTGCTGCTGTGCAC
>JACJUY010003816.1:64012-86339 GCA_014220935.1 Platorchestia sp. MABIK | reverse complement strand
GAAAGAGAGGAATCATCGCCGGATTCTCAAAAGGAATCAGAGGCCAATTACGAAGTGAAATATGAACATGAAAACTTTGAAGAAGACGCATTAAATGAATCTATGGAGAAAGAATTCCTTATTGAAAGAATTTTCATGATCGAAGAGATTTAGCTTGGCTCCTGATCAAATGGTTCCTGTAGAACGTTCAAATGTAAGTCAAACAATAATCAAAAGTAATATTTTTTCAATTGAATAAATTTAAACGCTAAACAATTTAAACACTCAAAAAAAAAAATGATGGCCGCTGCCACCGCGCAACAAAAGTTTGAAAGGCTAGAACACCTGTTAAAAAACAATTGTTAACAAGAACGCAGCTAGCACCTTCGTCACTATAAAAACACATAACACAATAGCACTATAGCACTGGGTAAACTGATAAATGCAAAATGGACACATGATCGTAAAAATGCTGGTTATAACTCATGAAAAATTTAATTAGTAACTTTACCGCACATTTAATCACCAACGAGTTATGCGTTAAAAATAAACACATGAATGCGTAAATAGCTTAAAACATGAAATTACTCATAAAATTAACAAGCAAATAAAGCGTCAAACGATAAGCATGAATATAATTCTGGTTACTAAATAACCAAGTGAAGCGTGCGTGATAAAACTAGTAAAACATCTATAAATCGCAGTCCGTAATCAGGCAAATGGAAAGATCAATCCAAGCTGGTAATGCTTAGAGCGTAATGATTAATTCAAACTTCATCAAACCTAATTTAATAATTAATTAGTTCGTCTTATTCAAATTCCTAACTGAATTAATCCTCGAATGACCTGTATTCATGCATGAAATACCGATGATAAATCGAAAGGAAAAAGGGATACACGCTCCGTAGAGTTCATATTATGTTTTCAGAGATCATACTCGCAAAGTCGAGATAACACAAGTCAGATCGGATATTAAAACATTTAGTAAGACAATTGACGGGATAAACGTCGGAGTGCCGTAGGACGCGTTTAACCCATAAAGTTAACAGATAATTAGAGATTATATGAGATTATAATAGGTTATAAAGACATCAGAAAAACAAGCGAAACAATTAAACAATTTAAACGTCATTCGGTGATTTAAGTCCTACACCTCCGTAGCTAACAACCCAATGGTATTTTGACAGACATTCCGGTGAAGTGAACTAGCTTTTCGCCTGTAACGCCTAGGTCGTCGCGAACCAGGCTGCACATTGATGACAACACTACCACCGATAGTGATCGTGGTTATACTTCCCCGGACAGGTTTTGTAACCGTCCGGCAGGCTTTAGAACGCTGCGGCGAAGGTGAAAATCCTCCGCTCGGACACGGTCCGCTAGTATCTCCAACTGTCTGTGGGTATAATACCCCAGTACCACGAGTGCCATGACGACGATCATCAGTAACATGATGACCACGTCCTCGACACGGTCAGGCAGCAAATCGAGTTGCGCGTTGGCCGCTATCCACTCCTGGGTCAACGCCCCCCTATGCTCAACCAACAGTGACGTCAGCGTGTCAACGTCGACGGTAGACACTGTGTTTCCCATCTTAATCTCCCCAATTTCTTGCTTACTTTACCTCCGACGTTCGTGAGGCCGATGGCTCGGACCTGCAATTGGAACGAAAACAACACTCGATTAGCATGGCCAGATATTCATGAACATGATTTAACCAAGCAACTACAGATATTAAGAAATCAAAATACAAAAACAAAACTTTTGATAAATAATACTAAATATGAATCTTATCAAATGAATTAAAAGTCTCCTCATGAACCCAATTTTTAACGCACAAGTTTAGGCAAAGTCAAGTCATCTCCAATTAATCTTAAGTATTTGCACTCGGTAAATTCTTCTTAACAGGAAAATGAGAAATGAAAATGAAAATGAGAGCTGCGTCTTGAGTCTCGTTCGGGAAATTTCCAATGATAAAAATAAAAAAATGCTGCTCGCTCGATTTCTGAATGTGAAATCAATTTAGCTTTTCACGATACCTCGAATAAACTTTGCATTTTGCCTCGAGAGCATTCGCCTCATCGACCGTGTAGCCGCGTCAGCGATTGCATTTCGCAGACATGGAATTCTTTACAGCCGAACGTAATAAGCGAACGTAAGCGTTCCTGATAAGGCGTGAATAAAGAAAACTACATCAAATAGCAAATTCCACAGATCGCAAGAATAAACTGTGAGAATAAATGAGTTCAAAGCACTCACTATTTTGGTTAAACTCGGTATTAAAAAACACAGAAAACAAAAGTTAAAGAATTCAAGGGATTCACTACACTGGCTTAGCGAATGAACACTTTAAACACTAAATACTAAACAAAAAGCGTATACATGATTACAGTGAAACATAGCAAATAACGCACTTAAACACTTAAAACGCGTAACTCAACACATTAGGAAATCATTAGGACACATTAGGAAAACAGTCCTAAACTAGACGTAAGTCGTAGCGCGTCAAACGTCGTAAAACACCAGAAAAGACGTAAAACGTCATACATGTCGTGAGTCAAAAATTTCATTTAGTTTTTCGTAAAGCCAGCACATGGTTCATGTTACTTTTGTGGATTTTGTCTCCTATTTTAATTTCAACCCAATGCCCCTTAACGTTAGTAACAATTCCAGGACCAAGCCAAGAAAGATCTAATTTATTCGTTTTGAAATGATTTTTCAACAATACTCTGTCACCGATAGAGAAGTTTTTATCTTTACGTCTCAAATTATGGTACGCGGTGCGTTCTACAGTCTGATTTATTATCATGTTCCTAACGTTTTCAACGATACAAATTGCCTCCCTTGCTCGGAAATTTACCAAATCAATTTCGTCATCGTAGCTGTAAGAGATGTTGAAATTCTCCCCACGGAAGTACGGACATGTGTCCCTTCCGAATACGATGTAGCTGGGGGTGTCTCCCAGTGTTGAATTTAATGAATTATTAATTGCATTCTCGACTGTCTCTATAAACTGGTCCCACTCTGTGTGAGCTAGAGCATTAATATACAATTTCAGCAAATTGGTAATTTTCCTATTATTGCGTTCAACAATAGCATTCGAGTGGGGACTAAACGCTAAGACTTCCTTCTATGCAATTGCGTGTAAATTGGCAAACTGTTTAACTGCTGCCGATTTAAATTCTAAAGCCTGATCACTAATTAACGTTTTCGGGTATCCGAAAGTCGCAAAACAATTTCCTAAACATGATATTACCGTATCTGTACGTCGGTTGGAAACGGAATACAGTTTACAAAAACAGGAGAACAAGTCTATTATAACGAGAATGTATTTATTTCCATTATCTGTAACTTCGAGAGGCCCGACGAAATCCATCGAAACCACTTCAAACGGTTTTTTCGCAATAGGTGCTGTCAAAATTTTAATAGGTACCGAAGGGTGAGCTTTAAGAAGCTTACACACTTCACAAATTTGTACGAACTTACGAACGATCGTTTTTTCCAAACTATGAAAATATTTTAACTTAAATTTAAACAAAGTGTGCAATGCATCTGTGTGACACATTGAATGTATACCCAATATTGCTTTATTCAGCAACGAAGTTGGCACGACAGCTGTTAAAATAGTACTTGCTCGGGAGTCGACCCGTCTCCGTCGGTACAAAATGTCATAGGAAATTAGATAACTCTGTAGGTCAGGAATGTTAGAAATACTAGCCTGTAGTAATGCTTCTCTAACTTCAGTACAAAATAGATCTTGTTTTTGCTCGTCTAGGAATTCGTTTAAAGTCCAGGAAACTTCCTCCTCTTTCGGAATGTAGTCAATTAATTTAAGTACAACTGTCTCGTTGCGTCGCAACACAGCGCCGTTACTGTCTGGCTGCATCGTCCGGTGACAGGGAACGTCTGTTGTCTGGTTCTTAGTCTGGCGCGTTCGCGCTCGCGTTTGCGCGACACCTACCTCAGATTCGGATCGCAATGGTTCGCAGCTTTCTAAGTCTTTAAGAGTTATTAGATCGTTATTGCCTGGGAGTCTACTTAAAAAGTCGGCTACTACGTTTTGTCTGCCTGGTAAATATTTCATGGTTGGTTCGTAAGCTTGGACATTGATACACCACCTAGCCATAGCTGAATCGTCTGGCAAACGTCTTTGGAACAAAAAACTAAGGGGACGGTGATCCGAGTAAATTTGGATAGGATATCCAGTGATCAAATATTTAAAAGCTTTAAGAGCGGATTGGATTGCAAAAAATTCCTTTTTAGTAGTGCTGTAACGTTTTTGACTACTATTCAAACTTTTACTAAAGTAAGCTACAGGACGCATTATTTTCTCCCCACAATCTTCGGCTTGCATCAACACAGCTCCTAAACCAAAATTTGAGGCATCTGTAAACAGATGAAAAGTGTTGGTGAAGTCCGGATGTCGTAAAACAGTCTCAGATGTCAAGGCTGACTTAACATAGTCAAAACTCTTTTGGCAGTCAGTATTCCAGTCTAAAGGAACATTCTTCCTTAAAAGTCCGTACAAGGGATGAGCAATTTTTGCAAATTGCGGGATAAAATTTCTAAAATAATTTGCTGCACCCAGGAATTGCTGCAATTCCTTCACATTTACTGGTGCCGGACAACTTTGTAATTTTTCAGACTCTTTGCAACTTATTCCCTTAGCCGAAATAACATGCCCAAGGTACTCGATTGATTGTTTAAAGAATTGGCATTTCTCTAACTTTATTGACAAATTGCCAGAGCGCAGTGTCATAAGGACAGACTTAATGTCAAGCAAATGCTGTGCTTTGTTTTTTGAATAAACAAGTATGTCATCCAAAAATACAAAACACAGCTGCCCTAAAAGAGGCGCCAATACAGCTGTCATGACCCTTTGAAACACGCTTGGGCTCGACGTGAGACCAAACGGAAGTCTCTTGAATTGGTACTTACTGTGCCCAACGCTATACGCTGTGTATTTTCGACTGTCCTTCTCTAACTCTACCTGATGGAAAGCAGACCTAAGGTCCAGTGTTGAGAAAACACTGCTGCCACCCAGTGCCGACAAAATTTCGTCTATCCGTGGAATAGGATACGACTCCTTAACCACTATCTCATTTAGCTTCTGGAAATCGATCACTGGCTGTAACTCACCGCTCTTTTTCTTTACGATAATAACGGGAAAATTGAAGTCTGACATGGAATTCTCAATTATTCCCTGTGCGAGCATTTGGTTATTAATTTTGGCTAATTCCTCCTGATATTTGTGAGGTATGCGATAGGGAGGGATATTTAGTACCGGGGCATTCGGTTTAAGCACAATTTTGTGTTTCATCACATTAGTAACACCTATCGTTTCGCCTTCTAGCGTGATTAAGTCACGGAAATCATTTAAAACATTAGTCAGTTATAATTTTATGTCAGCATCGTCATATAATATGTCCTCAGTCGTTAAAGGGCGACGTACGTCCTTTTGTAAACTAAGCACATCCTCACCATGTGCATTAATTCCTCGTTCCTTACTATGACCGATAAAACCATCATTGCCGCGCTCGTCATCATTCGACCCAAGTTTCTTCAAAGCCATGGCCTTAACATTTCCACCACGACCCGAGATGTCCCTAAGCGAACCTGACGTTGCGACAAAATTCAATTCTACTCTCCTCGACTCTCCTCGTGCGTTCACCGTGAACGCACGCTCCATGTAACCGGAGCTAAGTTGTTCAGAATGTGAGGGAAGGAAAACTCCAATAAATACGAAATTAGAACTATGAGACCGTGAATGTGCCCTCTACCTAACTAAATGGTGAAAGTAAACTTCAGTGTCTCAATGACTCGGTTCTGATCATTTTAACAAGCCGATCAGAGTGGCGTGACGTGTAAACTTGTGTCACAGTGGTGTTTCCCTTGCGGTGACGTGAACCGCGAACAAGATGACCCCCGCCCCCTCAACCTCCGCTCCTTCCCTCTAAATCACCTCTACTCTGAACGTGGAACAAGTGCCGTTGTCTCCAGCGTCGAAANTGTGGTGTATTGTTGGGTGTGTCAGAGGTGTGGTGTGTTGTTGGGTGTGTGGGTGGTGTGGTGTATTGTTGGGTGTGTGGGTGGTGTGGTGTATTGTTGGGTGTGTGAGTGGTGTGGTGTATTTTTGGGTGTGTGAGAGGTGTGGTGTATTGGTGAGTGTGTAAGTGGTGTGTTATATTCCTCGATGTGTGAATGCTAGTGTGCCCCTGCATGGTGTGGGAGTAGCGTGGGGGTGTGTCTAAGTGTGTGGTTCACGCTAGAAAATTAGAAAACTAGTCTGGCCTGCAAAGGTGTATAGCTGAGTGCCACTACATCGTTGTTTACATCAATTTTGAGAGACAAACCTGCATTCTCTCAATTGTGTTGGTGTTTTCTTTCAGGAATATCCATGACTGCCTATTTATTTAGCACATTTCTATGATAATCTCCTCCGATAAACCGCTTGTGACTCGAGCCCAGACACCTGCACGCCTGAAGGAAAGCGGTAATACCTCTCAAGATTAACGTAAACAAGAATATATGTAGTGGCACACACCTATATACCTTTGTAGGTCAGCCCAGCCTTCTAGCGAGTACCACACACTCGACAGCAGTACCACACCCCTCGTGTTTCTGTGACAGGTGGCAGATGGGCAACATTTCGCTGAAATTTAGACCTGGCAGGAAAATGATTCATGCGCTGCAAGTGCTACTGAGAAGCAAGTAGTTCGGTAGTGGTTGCTGAATAATTGGTGTTTTCTATTTAACATTTTTTTGCGCTTCAAAATAATCCTGAGCTGCTGATGTTTAGAATAAGATTAATTTGTGAGCTGTGCAGAATATCTACGAGTTGAGAGCTTCATAGAAAGCGAATTGCATAACTTGACTAAAATTGACTGCATAAATAAAATTAAAGCTCTGCCAGGCTTCAAAAATCGGCCACAAAATGTGCCATTGATCACGGCGCAACTTTACAGAGCCGCCGGTGCTTCCAATTCATTATTTATGAAGGAATTTCGGTGACCGTTAATTTAGGCTGCGTATTAAAATGATGCAGCGCAGTCAAAATGCGCTCGAATTTATCAGGAAAATTGAAATAAACGGCATGTTTTCGGCTTAAACGTGCTTAGCAAATTATTTATTCTGCCGAGTGAATTATTTGAACTGAAAAACAAGTATTTGTTCTGCTTAGTAAATTATTTGTGGAGCTATGCAACTTTTTGTCCTGTTGAGCAAATCATATTTACTAAGGAACTAACTTGTGCTGCTAAGCAAGTTGTTTTCCCAGTTTTATGACGTTATTTGGAAGCCACGCTAAGAAATTTGAGTACCGAGTGACGTCAGCGATCCTTAGGAACAATCTTTTTGCTGATCCCTATGGCTGAATATTGACGCTATATATACATACAACAGAGTAATTCAACACAGAAATTACAACAGAATACAACAGAGAAATTCATCAGAGCTTCAAGGCTGTCATTTGGTTTATACAACAGAGAAATTCAATACAGCTTCATGGCTGTCATTTGGTTTATACAACAGAGAAATATAATACAGCTTCAAGGCTGACATTTGGTTTATACAACAGAGAAATATAATACAGCTTCATGGCTGTCATTTGGTTTATACAACAGAGAGATACAATACAGCTTCAAGGCTGACATTTGGTTTATACAGCAGAGAAATTCATTAGAGCTTCAAGGCTGCCATTTGGTTTGTTCAACAGAGAAATACATTAGAGCTTCAAGGCTGCCGTTTGGTTTATACAACAAAGAAATTCAATAGAGCTTTATAGCTGCTATTTAGTTTATACAACAGAGAAATTCATTTGAACTTCAAGGCTGCCATTTGGTTTATCCAACAAAGAAATTCTTCAGAGCTTCAAGGCTGACATTTAGAACACTACACACACGCACTGCACCGCCTAAATAAACGCACATTAATTACGCGGTGTACGTAACTCGACGAGTGGCTTAACAGCGAAAATTTGACTATTCATTCACAATTAGAGACTCGCTCAAATTAATTGCGTTTGCGGACCGTGATTGATGTGCAGCTGCGACTTTGTTTTGTTTTTGTTTTTTCTAACGCGTCAAACGGCGCATGCGTACTGAAGTCAAATTTCTTACAATGGACATTGGCAATCAACGTATTTTTGATGACATTTTTAATGCTGGCATTTAATTGCGTTTACTGTTATTTGAGTTGTGAAACGCGTCAGCAACCAAGAAAATAGTGTTAACGTTCAGCTTGTTTTTTATCAATAATTTTTTTCAATTTCAATAGCGTTTCAGTGAATTGATTTGCGTGCACAGACAGAGAACGTTTAAATCAGCAATAAATTCGTAAAAAGTTATTATATGGCACAGAAAAAGTCTTTCAGTAGACTAGGAATGATAGTGTTTCATTATTCATGAATCCCAATGTTTAATTTGAGTTAATGCAAAAAATTTTCCTTCTGCCTTTAAATTTTGAAGATTATTCATAATGAAAAATGTAATCTCATCAAAAGCATCTCTGATTCTAGGAAGGAATTGCCTTGTTCTACAGGGCCCTCAAGATAAATTAGGACTTTTTCCAAAATGCTCAAAAACTTGTAATATCAGTTGGAATAAAACAATACATGTTTCAGGTAATATTCGTACTATCTACTTTCAGCTATATAGTAAGCTCTAGATAAAAAAAGATAATAACAATGAAATCAGTACAAAGAAAAATTCTTTGCAAATTGAGACGGGCTGGAAATTCACCAACGCAAATTCTAGAGAGCACTGGCTATTCTAAGTCAACAGTTTACAGAACTGTAGCTAAGTTGGATGCCGAGAAAGTTGAACTAAGTCCTCACAGACCTCGAAAGAATTGGAAGAGACCTCCAACCTTAACGTCGAGCTTGAAATGGTCGACAAGGGCGGATCCATCTCAGCCAATGACCAAACTTAACAGAGAGCGAAATGTGAGTCGTGGAACAATTAGTCACGCAGTTAATATTTATTTTGGGATAAAGTCCTACGTTAGAAAAAGCCGTAATATCCTAACAGCCCGTTAAAGAGAAATCAGACCTGAAAGAAGATCAAAGCTTCTTCACCGCCTAAGGAACAAAGGAGGACGTGTCCGCGTTTTTGCGGACGAGAAAAAATGTGTGGTGGATGAAGTTGCTAATCGCCGACATGCTAGAATCATTGCCGACGACCCTTCACAAGTGCCATCGGTGATGCAGAGCAAAAATCCTGCCTCAGTTTGGGTTTTTGGAGCCATCGCAAGCGATACCACTCCATTTCGTCGCAGCAGGAGTTAAGACCAACACGGTGGAGTATTTTTAAATATTAACCGACGTTCTGCAACATTGGATTTGTAGGAACTATGATGCTAACAAAGTCATGTTCGTTCAAGACTGCACCGGCACATGCATCTAAACAGGTCCAAAACTACTTGAAGGAGAATCTTCCATTGTTCCCAAGGATATTTGGCCATCCAGTTCTCTGGATCTTAATAAATCCCTGATACTGTTGGTTATGGAGCGTTGTTGAGAAGTATTCAAAGCTACTTTTCTTAAGAATACCAATTCTCTAAAGGTAGCATTTTGAACACCTTTCTGGAATCTCTTTGCAAAAGAGATTAAGAAGAGCTGTTCTAAGTTTCGTCACAGGATCAATATAATTATCGAAAAGCAGGGAGGTTTCATTGAATAAAAGTGTTAAATTCAATGTTATGAATACATTAAACCATTAGAAATTGTATTACGTATCATTGCCCCATGGTATTTATCAGGTAATTTTAAAAATGGCAAAAAGTCTAAATTAATTTTGACGGCCCGGTACAAGTTTAATTGCACCAGTCGTAGTTAAATATTTTCAGTTTCTTATTTCAATGCAGGATTCTTTTCCATTAATTTTTTTTTTGTCAGAATCGGATTGAAGTACTTACGATCTCTGCTTTCTGTGTTCATTTAATTTAACAAATATAACTTAGAATGAAGGAAAACTGGTGCAATTTCAGTGCCTCAAAACTGATGACATAGTTTTGTTCTCATTTAATTTCAATTTTCCGTGAAAATCATATCAATACAAATATACCGCAAGAATTAAGGGAGCAATTACTCTCATTTCAAAAACGAAGAGCAGAAATAAAACAATGTTTGCTCTCAGGTTATGAACACTATAGCCCATAAATTCACTTCCCAGTCTAATTGATTTAAAAACGAGTGGCAAATTATGCAAGGCCCAGTTTTTGAAACGCTAATGATCGTTTCCCGTTATTTTCATCGAATCATTTTAATTTAGGTCAAATCAATTTTGTAGTGTGTAAACGTAAATTTTAAGGCTTCAAAAAACAATGTGTGATGTGATATCAACTAGAGTTTCATAAAACATTCTTTTCGCCGTCTTTTTCAAATGCCTTGAAATTAAAATTCGCTTGACAACGTAACTAAAATCGTCCGTTTTGTTCCTAGAAAATGAAAATGGATGGACATGAAATGCTTCCTATCATACTTTAATTCGCAAATGTCAAGTTGTACGTTTTACTCTATGTTATACACGTACATCCGTGCGGCGAAAGCTCTGAAAGTTAATTCATAAAAACCATGTTGGCAATGCGAATTAGATAGGAAAACTTGAAATTTTTTCATAGTACGATTTCACTATCAACAATTCAAAAGAGTGCACATTTTTTGCTCGATTTAACGCGAGGAGTTGACGCTATTTCCGTGTTCCCACTCACTGGAGGCTGTCGTCCTAAAAGACGAGTCCAATTCAGGTCTCCTCCATCGGCAGAAGCTGTCAACGACAAAATAATGAAGCGAGCGCCTGTCCCTGGGCCGCCTACCTTGAATTTTTGGCAGGTTCAATTTAGTAAGGAAACACGCGCCGGACGGGGTAAACATGCGGGGTGTAGCGTATAGCACATGGTTGGTAGAAGCGTAGGCTATAGGCTCATTTGCAATTAATAGGGTTGTACAAATTTTGAATTAGTTACGTAGAATGTAACTGCGTGAGCTGTTTAATGCGCAGTTTAGCCTATGCGAAGCGTAGGAAAATTCACGTAATTTGTATGTAAGATGGCGGCCAATGTTGCCCTGTGGTGACGCAGAGCTGTAGACGGCAGCTACTGCAGCACAGAGGCCATTTTTGCTCAGTCGCTGTGCAGTGCCGGCGCTGCCAGCCACGTGAATGATGTGCAGATTGTTGGTGATCTACCCTGATCACCGCTGGGATTTTTTAGTGTGGTGGAAGGGTTGAACAAAATGATAAAGTTAGCCGGAATAAGACTAGCAGCGTTATGAAACACGACTTAAAGAGTTATCGAAAGTGAAAACCAGTATCTAAAATGACAGGGAGGACTACGCAATGGAGTTTAAAAAAATTAGGATTTTGATTTGAGTATTGTAAAATGATTAAGAGGCTGATGGATTGCGATCAGGACGACTGTGTATAGCAAATGAGCATGTGTCTGCATTGTGATCATGATGTTTTTGAATTGTAACTAAAGGGATGGGACTGTGACTAGGAGGGTCAAAAATATTAATAAGGTCTTATGAAAGACGTGTTGGAGCGTGTTGATAAAACATGACTAGGAGATTACAGAAAATGATTAGGTGGGTTGTAAACTATCAAGAGCCCAGCCCATTGAAGTGCCCTTGAGGAAACTCCAGCAACAGATATATTACGTTTGGAGACAGGCAACTTTGAGAAGCCCAGAATTTCCGAAATATTCTCAATGTTACTAGATTAAACTTGAACATTATTTCCCAGTGGGAGCAGAAGTGAAGCATCGCATGAACAAGTTTCAGAATATTTAAAAAAACTGAAAATTCTAATATTTTTATAGACACGTGTCAACTTTTGTAAATACGCGTCCTGTTCAGAAAAAAACAATATTTTCTAGATCTAGAATTTCAGCTCATTGAAGTTATACGCCCTAATCCATCCTCCTGACCACCAGGCTTGATGTGCTCCACAAAGCCCAGCTTCACCTGACGTTTCGAATCGTTTATCTAATTTTCATTCATTTTCAAATTTGAGATTGTTAGTTATTTCTCGTTTGCGAAATAAGGTCTAACTCTCAACATGCATGCAGGACTTCTGCGCTTCTGCAGCGCACTTTTGCAGCTTTAGTTGGCGCCGCAGCCCAAGTTCATTAAAGTGATAAGACTTTGCTGTGGCGTATAGAGCCGTCCGCTCTTGTCAAAACCAGGATGTATTGGGAGCTGGTGGGGCATGTGAGGGTTGGGGAGGGTCGGTGGAAATTGAGGGGTTAGTGAGAGCTGTTGGCGGCTAGTTGGTGGGGAGTGAGGGAGTCGGTGGAGTTGGCGGAAGTTAGAGCCTTCTGAAACGGTCCCCCAAGTTTGCTCTTCTCAAGTTTACCGTGTAAACAATCTGAGAACAGGCCTCTTCAGCCGGAACTTAACCGAGTATTCAGATTGGTAAGTTGGCTGTAGACGAAGCACTCGATGTGCGCTTTGTAGTAAGTGAGCAATGACCTGAACGCGGTTGACTTGTAAACTGGTAGAGAATTCTACTTCGGTTAGGGGGCGTCTTGGCAAAAACTTGGCTTTTTCAAGTCGAATGTCGCCCACGTTGTTTGTTTGTTCAATCTTATGTTCCGTCATGGCTATGGCACTCTCGGAATACGAGCGGTTTCATGAAATTAGAGACCAATGTTTTCAAAGTCGTTGGCTTGTATTTTCGATTGCTGTAATCCTTGCAAGATAAGGAGAATTTTCGAGTATTTACCAGTGCACAAGCGTTGTCGAAAGTGACTGATTACTTCTAAGGTCTATTCGAGAGAGTTATCTTTTTAAATGTTCAAATCGTGTACTTTCAGCGTATGTTGCATTGAAATAACTTTATTCAAAATTAAGATAACTTCGATTCCCTCAGGAGCACAAAATAAAAAAATTAAATTTACCGAAGATTTAGCTAGTATATTTGTTGGAACGTATTGCTCACTGAATGCTTTTGCTCTAAGTGTAATTTTCCTCCAAATGTAATTATACAAATTCATTTCACACATTTAATCTCTGTCAGCATCATCAAGGCGCCTGGATGCTCTGCTGATGGCTGGGGTAAATTCAGCCGAAGTTTAGACTAAAACAAATCCCCGTTGTTGGTCCCTGTCAAGAAAATGGTCGAATTCATCTTTCCCATTATTAATTTTTCGAATTATTTCAGGCGTATAATTTGCGAGTAAGCTAGACAGCCATCGCAAATTTTCATAGATTACCATGTATTTCATGCCTTGATTCGAACGGGAATATAATAGGATTCATTCTGTGTACTCCGTGCCCGAGTAGTTATAAGTCTTTTAGGGAAAGGTAGTCACTTCGTATCCTGGCAGTACCAGGCAGTCTTAAAGAATTTGAAAACAATTTGCAAGATGATATGTAAATGGCTTGACTGAAATTCAAACACCCTATATCTTCCGTCGCAGTTGAGCCTAGTGCCGTTGCTCGCAGTCTGCTTGGTAAGTGACGACCGTTTTCAAACAAGGTGCGATGAAAAAAATGTGCTTTAATTGGTGCTCGCGCTCGTAAAGCAAAATCGCTAAATTTTTCATTATATCTCCAGCGTACACTACTGGCAGCAGTGAAACAGAATACCAGAATGCCATCGGAGCGCAATCACAACGAATTAAAAGCCGCACTCGACAGCATAATCTACTTCACGCACCATTAGGTATCTTACGTACTACTAATTTATGCTCCCGAGTTCGTGCTTTGAACGGTAAAAATGTCCAAAATGGTTTCCAAATTATTAATTTAATTTAAAGAGCCAATACTTGTTTCATTAAATCAGGCCCTCTACGTTAGAATTCATCTGTAAGGAGCCAAACATCGACACTGTACATTTTGCTTCGTCTAAGGACGGCCTCAAACCCTTAGGCACGTTCGTGTTGTTTGGATTCCTTGTTTGCGTCCTCCAAACTGCCCATCGAGTCATAAAGTGAGTTGATGTTTCCAGTAATAAGGACATCCCTTCACATTACTTTAATTTCCATCATGCTGCAATTGAGTTTAACTGAAAATATTATGCAATTTGAAATCACACCTAGAGAATTTGTTCGAAATTTCAGCTTGTCAGCTATTTGGTATTTAAATCAATGATGAATTATTCCCAAAAATTATGTCAAACAAAGATTAAAATAAGTTTTACGCCTCTGATGACTAAAATATACTGTTTTTTCTTTGGCCTTTAAAATTATACTGTTTCCGCACCGGTTTTGAAGTTACGGCCTGCTTATGAGAAACGCACCTGTTAACGAGGAATATTACTCAAATTAAAATTCATTATTCTACACTCACAATCATTTTTAAAATTAATTAAAAATTAATTAACCTTGGTACAGACGAGATTGATAAGTTCACTAGGGTTCATTTCAGCCTTCATTGAAATTAGCGCAATTGAAAGTAAAGCACGCTGCTCGAACACTTTTAATTTTAATTCCAACACTTCTAATTGCACCAGCCGCTCCAAACACGCACACTGCTCGAGGCTCCTGCAGGGTGCCCTGCTGGTCGTGGAGTGCAATTAAAATCTTGCAATGAGTGCATTACCGAAGGCCTCTAAGACTCGGACCAACTCTCCAGACTGTGCGGACAACTTAACAGTGCCGGAAGCTCGGCTGTTTCAGAGCAAACCTTCAATTGTCCTAACAAATCATAAAATAAAATTGTGGTTCACGAGAAAAAGTAGCCTGCTGTCTAGCACGCGTGTCTGAATGTTGTTGACGAGCTCGCAGTTTAGGAATTGGTGTAGCTGGAGAAGATATTTTTGTGTTTTGGTTGTCGTTGGGAGGGATGCATGAACTATGAGACACGGTCATGACGAGAGTGTCGGACGAGGAAAATGGCATTTGACTCGCAATGAAGTCATAGAGCTGTGCTGCTCTGTTTCCCATTCAATGTGTTTCCTATTTTTCAACTTAGCGCATTTCTCCGTGGTCAAAGTGAGATCCAAAAGTTTTTCTAAGTTCAGACTCCACAGCACTGCTTCTCTAAATGTCCTTAGCATGGAACTTTGAATTTTTGAATTTTCTACCTTCGGGCGAATTTAGAATTAAATTTACTTAGCTATAATTAAAAAATTAAGGGGAAGGACAACGTAGGATCAAACGTTGTCATCATACTTTTGAACCAACCAGTCTTTTCTTGAGTTAAGTTGCCGTCTTCGTTGAACACGGGAGAAATATCTCGCAAGTTTAAGAGGCTCTGATGAGAGGCGACGAAATGTCTCCGAAGGTCTGATCTCTGAAGAGAAACGAAGAAAAGATCTCTTTTTTAAACTTTTCGGAGGAATTAGGAGATAAGGTTTCAGTTATAGTTTGGAAAGTTCCTAATGGAAGAACTTCTAAAATAAGTTAGATTAAGTCTCGCTCTTGCTTAAATTTGTTTCGATTACAATCATATTTTTAAGTCCTTAAAGGATTTTATTCGTGTTTTTGCAGGACTGTTTAGGAGAATAAGAAAAAGCATTGAATAGTTAACAATACTCACACCTAACGTGATGATTTGTGCAAATGTGAATCGCATATTTTAAATTACAGTTCAGCCTAAATTTAGCGTGGAACTGGACATGCTTGCAGATGAAAACAAAATCCCTGTACAAGCAATACTGGACCAACAGACTAGCCGTAAAAGCAACAAACTGAAGCACAACTGAGGTTGTGAAGTCACTAAATCGATCTGACAACAGGTCGAAATATGTTGTAACTGATTGAAACTCTTGATGAAAGCCATCTCCTATTATGTGGTTTTTGGAAGCGATCCAAAATAAATACTCCATTTCCCGTGTTTGATGCGCTAGAAAAATGTCGCTTACTTTTGCTTCTAATGTGAAAGAAAAAGAAAATTTTAATCTCTGAAGGACGATAGAGGATGTTCTCCGCTTTAATCTTTGAAGCGAGATCAAAGAAGATGTCCACATTTTAAAGGCTCTGAAAAGAAAGAAAGCTGTCTTTAGCGTTATTTTACCCAGAGGAATGAATGCCTGAGATTTTTGCAGGCGCACGAATCAATTTACGGGGAGTTGATGATTAAATTTGTGTTGCACTGCTCTTGCTTAGGATGGTTGTGGGAGCTCTGTCGTGATTGGGTGCGATGTGAGGGATGCTAGAGGTTAGAGTAAGGGAACCATATTGATAGAAGGCAGAGAGTGAAGTATAAAGATTTAAAGGTAGCATGGAGGTGGGAAGTAGCATGAGGGCAAAAGGTAGCGTGAGGGTGGAGGACAGGGAGAGGATAAGTGTAGCGTGCAAGTAGAGGGCAAATGAGGGTGAATTTAGGTTGGGTTAGAGTGGGTACCGTTAGATGGTTACATGGGCTTGTGCAAGGTGAGTAATATGAAATTTCTTTTTCTAATTTCTTAGTGGAGTAAAAATGTAAATAAAATGACGGAGCAGTCAAGATTCGAGTGAGAGCATATCACGATGGTCTGCAGCACAAACATTGAACATTTTTTAAGTGAAATACACATCCAGTCTAGTGGAGACACTAGTAAACCTCGCTGTCGTATATGAGGACAAGGTATTAGTGGAGTGAAATATTGAGGGCTACTCAATGAAAGTTGAAATATTCATCCCTTATTTTTCAAACACGTACTTTCAAACAAAAGCGCTTCACTTTATACTTTCTGGTCGTGGTCACATTACAAGGGTTCCTTCACATCTTCACGTAATTGCAGAGAATAGCATGCTTACGAACACACCCAGTCTCTATTTTTTAAAGGGAGACCAGGGACCATGTTGTTTGTTCAGGGAATATACAAATGCGGAGTTTCACTTGAACATCGTCAGTAGCTGATGCTAATTTTCGCAGCGTTGCTTGTAAACAGCTTCTACAGGAGTTTCATTTGAAAATCGGTGTGCCGATTTTCAAGTAAGGCCTTTTCTCTATCACCCGTCGTTATTAGGGAAACCTTTAAATGAAATAATAAAGATCATTTTCCACTGAACTTCTTGACCTTGATTTATGTTGTCAAATACTGATCTGCCCAAAAAACTTAATTTCGCTGTTCCGTGTATCGAGTAATCGCCTGTGGTCGGGAAATGATAACTCTAGGGTGAACGGAGCTAGTTTTGTAGTTAACAGAGTTGACAGCGGGGTGACCGGAGGTAACTTTGGGGTTGAGTTGACTTTGAGGCAATTAGAATTGAATTTGTTGTAAACAGAGTTATCTTTGTGGTTTATAGTTTTGTCACTTTACAAAATTTACATGTTTGCTACAAAGTAAGGTGATTCGCTACGGCCAACTTCAAGGTAAAATCTTAATGGGCGACTCAAGTTTCTGGAACTTAAGAATAATGGGAAAAGCATACTCTACGTCAATTTAGTAAGCTTCACAATGATTATCCAGAGCATCATTAATTCGTTTTCATAGTGAAGAAAAATAAAAAATTTAATCATTTCAAATTCTAACTAGAAATAAAAGAGATAATATTCATAGGATAATTTAACAAATAATTTCAACTTCGAGCTCCACAAACTGACAAAAATTGATCTATAAAAAGTAATTTGTGTCAATTTTAAATGATGAAAAATAATAACAGCTGCAGGTAGTACGTAAGTGGGCACGATAAAATAAGATACGAAAATAACATTTAAATGAGAGCTTGTACAATCACCCTAGAAAAGAAATAGGAGTTAGAGACCTAAAAAAATGTTTTTTGAACTTTATTGAAAATATATGTTCAGTCATTATATTCTACAGCTCAATTGGGAGTTAATGGCGAACAAAATGCAAAAAAAGCTAAATTATTTTTCAACTTCGTCTCTTACTAGGGATTGGTTAATTTTACCAGGGATCGTGTAATCATTTTGGGCCGAGTAGCATTTTTGCAAATGAGGGTCTTATAATACCTCTCAAAAATTCCATGATTAAATAGAATGAATAAATTTCGATAAAAATACTTCTAAATGGATTAAAAGATTATCTGTTTTTGTACAATGCAGCTATTTGAACAGAAAAACCGAAATTGTAAGTCTCATGTGAAAAATGATCCTTTTCACTTAATTTTTTTTTTCAATTTTATTAAACTTGAACCTAGAAGTCTCTCTCTTTATTATTCCTGATGTAATAAATTGAGGGTATATAAGCGAATGATACACAGCCTCATTTGTAACAAACCTCAGAACAGAATACATCAGCCCAAAACATTTCCTTAACGGGTTTACAACCAGAATTTATTCGATCGATGAAGGGCAGTTTGTCGTCGAGTATGACACTCGAGTATTGGGTGATTTTCCCCACTCAAAAAGGTTTCCTATGAAAGTTACAGTATGTTTTGCAGTGATACTGGATGGCACTTAGAAGAGAACAACTGTAATTTGGTTTTAATAGCGTTTCAGCCAATTGTGAGTCAATGGTGCGCTAGTCAATGATGTGAGAGTCAATTGTGAGAGTGTGAGTGAGTTTTTTTTCGTAAGAGCCAATGGCCTTGACTAGGAATTAATGTCTTAATTAAAATACTCCCTCAATAGTGGAAGAGTTCACGAAAAAGACCTTGTCATCAGCTAACAACCTTCTCATTGAAGTGTACAATTTCATAAATAAAAAGGTCAGAGAGGAATGCACTAAGAATTGAGCTTGGTCGGCAGAAATTGGTGAAATATCGGTGTGTACAGCATTGCACACTACAAGCTGACATCTCTCTTACAGATAAGTATTGATTAAGCGGATAGCATTCCCTCTAAGCCCATGAAAAATAATTTTTTTTGAAAAGATATATCTGGCGATCCGTCGACGGTAAACAATTTTTTTTCAAATCTAAAATAAACTAGTTGTACAAGTTCAAAAATGAAAAGCAGTCAAGATATTACTGGCTAAACGAATTATTGTTAACGGGGTATTAGGCTGAGCCCTAAATCTGAATTGCGATGGAGTAATCATTGAATGTTGCTTTAAAAACGCTTATAATCTGTTCTCTGAAACATTTTTAAAAGTTTTGTTAAATACCTACGGAGTATGTGGACGCAGGTCTGGGGTCGGAAACAATTAATTAACTCGTCGTCAAATTTAAATGTAAGAACCACTCTAACACATTTCGAAGCTTTTTGACGAGAGCCTCAGCTGTACAGCTGTAAACAAATGAATGCAAGTGAATGAAAATGGTTTTCAATTGCTGAAAGAAAGAGTTGTTTTATTTAGTTTCGGTGAGTATGAGTTATTTGCGAAGGATAAAAGAATTCTACGTATTTCATCGGGGGGTACGGCGACAGTAGGGAACAAGATCATACGGCAGCTGTCCCTTCATAATTAGCCGGTGATGACATGCCGAGAGTTCATCCACTACCTGCTGGATAACTTACGTTTAAAACTGGTCAGAAACATTTGTTACTTTGATGTAGGACAACAAAATTTCATTCAATTACGATGAAGCCTTCCTCTCGATTGCTGTTTTAGATAGTATTTCGTTGAGAACTCGCCTTGTGGGTTTAAATTTTTTATTACTTTTATCAATTTATTGACGAATTTATAACACTTTTTTTATGCGAACAACTAAGTTTATAGTGATTTAGGGACAAAATGTGAGGATGCAGTTTATTATTTTGCCTTTCGCGATAGGTTTTACATCACCAGTGAGTGATTTTGGCTCATCAGCATACGCCCTCGGCCTTCTTTTGTCTCTAAATACAAAACATTTCTCAAAATGTTCTTCTGGATCATTAACGTTAAAAAATCTTTACATAGAATTATCAAATGGACAACAAGATTTTCCGGTACTCCAAGCTGTGCCTAGGTTACCTTATTTGACTTTCTTATTTTTGTTCAAATTACTTGAAAACACAATATAAATTAGTGAGGCATCGGAGACACTACAGTCTACAATCCTGACAGTGAATTTCGATCAACAAAATCATATCAAAAATGAACTAGTAACAGGTAACGCAATCCCTCATTGTGCTGTGAGATCCTGGTTGATCTAAATTTGAACATTTCGGCATGTGAAAAGTTGACAGGCTAACCCCAGTAGTAAATTGGCATTCAGGTAAACGGAGTTGATTTCAGGGTAAACCGAGTTGACTGTGAGGTTAACGCATTCATCTTTAGGGTAACGTACTTGAATTTGTGGTAAGAATAGTTAACTTTGTTGTAAACAGTTAAATTTGTAGTGAACGGAGGTCACTTTTTAGTGAACGTAGCTGAGTTTGGGATGACTTAGAGTCCAATTGACTTTGGTCATGTGAAGAACAAGAATAGTTCAGTTAAAATTGTCTCCGTGATACAAATAGATGATTGAATTCCTTAGAATAAAAAGTCTTTCTGATCAATTTGTATCTGACAGTTTCCTATCGAGGAATGACATCAAAATTTCACCATCAAAATATAAAATTCATCACTCAAATTTCAGACAATAAGATTTTTTTAATTTCCGACACATTTAAAGTTAAAAAAAAGTCAGCTGAAATTTTAAAATCTTTTCCGAAAGAAAAATTATGTGTGTGAATAGTTGCAATTTATCTCTGAGTGATTATTAATTTTTTGCATGAGCGACATACTCGTGCCAAAATTGGAGCAAGGAGTACCAACGAGCGTCAGACTTGATGCCTTTCCGTGGCGCGAAAGGTCAACCATTACTTTTTGAAAAAGAAAATCCCTAGCACAGTCCCGATCTAGTGCTCGGTATTTTCATCTTAGTGTGTGCAAGTTCTGTGGTGATTATAGCAAACGAAGAAGTTAGCTGGCAAAAGGAGAACTCTTTTACTTTTGAACTTTTACTTCTCTCGCCCTCTTTTCCTCAAACCAAGAATTTGTAGAATCATTCGTACAACACAGTAATCTTAATGGAGCGATGAATGAAGATATTTCCCTCAATTTCTTTTAAGAAATGACTTCCTAGTTTTTCCCCTCATTCGAGCGCTGACCGTCCGTTTTAACGAAAGTCTCGCTTCGCTGCAACATTTGTGTGTTTTTCGGCTTATGTTCAACTGCGCAGTTGCTTTACTGAAACACACAACTCGCCGCTGCCAGACGGGTGTTGAATTCGTGATTTGGTCCGCCAATTCCAATCCCAACACAAAATTCGTCTTCATTGCCGTGTTTCCGACTTGAATGTTTGCGCCTCATGCAAAATACGCGGGCGCATTTCACTCAAAGTCTGCCGCAGTTCGTCTGTAGACGCCGCCGTTCATTTAGGAAATTACAGGCCTCTCGGTCCTGCGAGTTGCGCTTCTTGGAAGTATTCTGTGAGTTGAGCAGCATTTTTTATACATATTTTTTGCTGAGCCAATTAATTTGAAAGTGCTGAGAAAGTTTCTCACTAAAGTTGGGCCCAGAATTAAGGAATACTTTTCTTCACGGATTTGTGGGATTTCACCGGCAAAGATTTTTAATTTGCCAAAATTCTTTGATTAGAATAAGTTTTCCGACTAAGCATTCGTTTGCATCTCTATGTATTATTTGTTGCTCTAAAATATTTAGTTATTTTTTGTTTGCGCTGGACTATTGGGGAAAACAATTTAATCCCAATCGTTAAAAAAAGTGTCGTTAGAAACAGAAGTGTTTTCAGTTGTCCGTTGTCTAAGCAAAAACAATAATAAATTACAAGTTGAAGTAACCAAAATAATTTCAATATAAAAGAAAAACGTACTCAATGGCAGTATACCTACACCTTGAAATTAAGATTGATAATGTGCATCTCCAAGTCCCGTAAACTTGGAGGCCGATTTTCTTTGCTGACGCCTCGCATAGCAAATTCATGTCAGGAGTCGGGAAGAATGGAACAAAACGCGGCGATGGAACTGAGATTACTTCAGCGATATGAAGTAAACAATTTCTGTAGTCAGTGGAAGGCATCCACATACTCAAAAATCTGACCACATATGCAGGAAACTCACTACTACTACTGGAAGGGCTAACTACTTTGTGTTTTTTGTACATTTATGAAAATGAAGTTCAAAGTTCCAACTGAGACTACGTGAGATGCATAGAGAAAATTGGCTTCCACAAATATTTTTATTTTAATGATTATACAATAAGCAAAACTTTGGAACAAGTTTTCATTATCATGCACTGAGACTGACCTTTTAATGCCCTGCTCCAGTAATTCTTTGATTATTCAACTGTGTTGGTTATTTGACAGTTCGGTTCCGCTGATTCTTCGACTGTTTGACCCTTCTGGATCCTAGACAGTTGAATATCATAGATTATCAGGCAGCCGATTCAAATTCATCTAATCTACATTTGGCTCAGCCCCTTACGAGTTAAAATAATTCGATTAAGCTCTGTGTTTATATCATGCAACTCTAACTCTAGGATTCTAGAGCTACAAACTCCAAAGTTCCACCTCCGGGAGTCTAAAAATATCGAAAATGACGGCGGGTGAAGGAAAATCTCGCACCAGTGTAATGTAATTTACTTTTTAAAAGTCA
>JACJUY010003816.1:15029-63448 GCA_014220935.1 Platorchestia sp. MABIK | reverse complement strand
CCATGATGTTGAACGGTCTCGTAAATGGCCAAAGGGTGGTCATTCTAAACGAAGATAACACAGGTTAAGTGGGATGTCAACGTGCTGAATGGTTGGGCGTGAACTCCCATTTCCTGAGCGGAGAAGCTGGAAATCTACTTCTTTGTGTGCGATTGACAGAAGGTCAGGTCGCAAATGACAATGTCACTGAATCGGTCTGACCCTATTAGCATCCTCTTAGTGAATAATGGTTATATTGTACAAAAAATACCTAGCTCTAAAACTCCAACTCCAGGATTGTAAAGATACTCACTCCGAAATTCGAGGCCCGGGATTCTGATAATAACTAACTTCAAAACTCTAACTCCAGGATTCCGAGGCTATAAATTCCAAAAATCCAGCTTCAGGATTCTGATAATGACTAACGCTAAAACTTTAATTTCAGGATTCTAGAGATAGCATCTCCAAAATCTTGCTTGGGAATTCTGAAAATAATTAGCAGTAATCCCAGGATTCCACAGCTACTAACTCCAAAATTTAAACCCTGGGGTTCTGAAAACAACTAACTCTAAAACTCTAGCTCTGTTACTCGCGATGGTGAAATCGTTCCTCTGAGCTTATTCCTATGTTGATTAAATTGCGTTCGAGTTCATTTTCACGCTAACGAGTTAAAAAAATGCTAAATTAATAAGGATTTGCTGAATGTGCTCATGTTTTACTTATCTACTTTCACTTTAGTGAACTCTTGGTGCAATACACGATAAAATGCTAGCGGTTTTCGTTTCTTTACCCCCAGGTCATGTGTAAATAAATCACAAATTTTTTTTTTCTTTTCGTGTGCGAGCTCAAGCAGATAAACGAAGAACAAATGAATGAAAAAATTCGCAGCGTGAATTAAAATTTTTCCCAGTTAGCATAAAAAACATAGAACTGCCATGACTTTTTTATGGAAGGGAGAACTTGGATCTATTCCACTTTTTAGAACAAGCCTCACACGGTAGCTTTAAATTTCTTTCAGGTTTTGGTCTCAAGTTCACCGCTTTAGCCGCCCCTCCATTCCATTAACTCCGTACAACAGCTCTTGACAACATCGCCTAGAGAGACTTTTAAAATAACCGAGTGTGTCTGTTGGTGTTGGGATTTGTTTCTTGGCATTGGGATTTGTTGTTAGCATGGGATTTTTTGTTAGTATTGGGATTTGTTTGTTAGTATTGGGATTTGTTTGTTGGTATTAGGATTTGTTTTTTGGTATTGGGATTTGTTTGTTAGCCATGGGATTTGTTTGTTAGGCATGGGATTTGTTTGTTAGGTATGGGATTTGTTTGTTGGTACTGGGATTTACAGTTGTTTGTTTTGCAGCTTCTGTTGGTGTTGTTACCACATATGCGCGTGACGACCTTAAATGCACACAATGCTACGTACACATTGTGACAGCTCTGAAGTACACAATGCTACGTACACATTGTGACAGTTCTGGAGTACACAATGCTACGTACACATTGTGACAGCTCTGAAGTACACAATGCTACGTACACATTGTGACAGCTCTGAAGTACACAATGCTACGTACACATTGTGACAGCTCTGAAGTACACAATGCTACGTACACAATGTGACAGCTCTGAAGTACACAATGTGACAGCTCTGAAGTACACAATGTGACAGCTCTGAAGTACACAATGTGACAGCTTTGAAGTACACAATGTGACAGCTCTGAAGTACACAATGTGACAGCTTTGAAGTACACAATGTAACAGGCATGAAGTACACAATACGTACAAGATGTGACGGCCATGAAATACAGAATACGATGTCTATACTCAATATGACGCCCATAGTTGTTAACGATTTTGTTCTAGTTTAATTTCTAAAATAATGAATCCTCGCTTTGAAGACAGTTGGTATTGATTTTATAGCCTCAACTGGATTTTTCAAGCGGGATGAGTATTTTTACGCTACACAATGATCAAAAATAAAAATAAAAGATACTAATAAAAAACATAAGTGGAAAGAAACACGTATTTAGTGAAACCATTATCTTTACAAAGGAAGTCAATGATTAAAAAATGTATTTATGAACGTTTCGACCTCCTGGGTTATTGTCATTTCTGAAACAAGGAGAGAATACTTGTCAGATGTCTGATGTAAATCAAAATCTATTAATCATACGAAGAGAAAAGCAGAAAAGAAAAAAACACAAGCCGAGAGAAAAAACAATGTTCAGAATTAATAGCAAAAGTTGCAAATGGAATACTGATTGCATGTCGTTTAAAACTGGTTGATCTTTCAAAATCGACAACGAGTCTAAAATGCGGATGTTTATTTGACAAGATGCAGAAGACATTACTTTAAAATCATCTAACTGAACCGGAAGGTCACACTTCTCAGCATGAGATCAGACTCAGGAATGTGAGGGTGAGGAAAGAAGTTGTTTGGTCCTAAAACTCTTGCCGGCATGCTCAGTAACATGAATGTCGAGGGCTCGAATAGTCGAGCCCTCGGTGTTAGATGTTTGAAATGGTGTTGGTTAGCACGTATAGAGTAGGATCCCATTTCTGTTATGAAGACAAAACTCCTAAAGACAATCTTTCATCTGTCATTTATAGACATAGTAGAGCAAAGTGTGTGTTTGAGTTATATTAATATTGAACATTGTTTTTTTCTCTCGTTTGGTGTTTTTTCAAATTTTTCTGATTTTCTCTTAGTGCGATTGATATATTTTGATTTACATCTGCCACCTGACTAGTTTTCTATCCTTTTTTCAGAGTTCATAATGATCCAGGAGGTCGAAACGTTCAAAATATATATTTTTTACTCATTGACTTTTTTCAATAAAATCATGATTTCACTGAATACGTGTTCCTTTGCACTTTAATTTTTTACTCGTATCTGCAAGAAATCAAACGCTTATAAATATGAATTATACTAAATCCTCATCGTTTAATTTATCGTTTTTATGACAAACAGTGACTCTTCAGTGACAAAGTTAGCTGACGCTTTAACAAACTTTGACAAACTTCAGTGTGACAAAAGCTGACGGTTTTTACTGATTAAATTTTAACGCTCGGAGTAAACAAAATGATAACGCTCGGTGCTGACGAAATGACAACCCTCGATGCTGACGAAATGCTGCCGCTTTGAACGTACTTAGCTGCCTCAAGCAATCACCTGTTATCGCACACGTGGGACCCCAAATTAGAGTTCGTGCGCTGTGTTTTTCTGAAATTTGTGAATTTCTCTTCCGTAAACGTCGAAAATTGTTGATGTTTAATTGAAACAAATAACTCCCAAGTCCTGTCTCTTAATTTGCATTTGAATAGCCGTTCTTTGTAGAACTAATTATCCACTTTACGCACATTGATTCCCTATTGTCACTAAAAGGTATTCACACACAATCACGCAGTATTTTTCACCGAAAATATCATCGGTTATTCGAACGTATCGTGCAGTGTAATTGTGCTAAACACTCACTGAAACTTTGTTCATCATGGCTTACTAACAGGTTCTATGCGCAAGGGATCTTGGATGGGAACACACCTTGTACATAGATTCTGCACTTTTTTGACGCCATGTTAAATATTGTCATCATTTTTCTCTCTTTAAAGCGCCTTTGTTGCGGTTAGAGGAGTCTAAATAAACTCATCTAATCAAATCTAACAGAGTAGCCTTTAAAAAGAAGCTTCATCTCATGGAGTCCGTGCGTTTAGTATCTGTGAGCGTGCATTGAGATCCTACTATACATACTATGCGTAACGAAGTTCTCTTCAAAAGTAACACCTTCTTCTTTTATGGAGCCCGTGCAATTTGTCCCAGAGGCGTGCATTGAAATCTAATTAATTAAAACTTCGTTCCAGCTCGCCTCAAAATTAGGAAAGCGACGCTTCTCGTGCCAGTAACTTGTATCGTGTGTCACTCTAGAGTAGTGTGTCATTTGCGCCTACAATTTCTCGCTCGGGCAGACAATTGAGCCGCAGTCTTACCGTCACTCAGGGCTGCAATTCGAGCCCTGTGCCACCTCATTGGCCCTGGCCAGGCCCTAGTAATGATGATGCAGAGCTGCCATCTCTAGCGGTCGGATTAGGCTGGGATTACATCTTCATTAACCTGACCTGGTTGTAAGCAGGCATGCCCTAATGCTCTGGATTCCGCTGCGCTTTGTAATCTGCGTGAGGTTCTCGCCAATCTGCGTGATGCCTCCCGGCATCCCTGAATTGCTGTTAAAGTTTCAGTCACTATAAGATTCTTCTCAGATTATGGCTTAAGTGGCTCTGCACAAGCGCTGCTATAGTGTTAATGTTATGCCTGGCGAACAATCTGGTGGAGATGTTCAAAATTTGTTTTCAGGAACTGTATTTTTGATATTCTACTGCTTCAATGGTTCTTTCTACTTTAGCTTTTACATATCCTTGCCGCATCCAGTAATTTTTTATGGTATACAAAAACTGATGGATAGTTTGAATTGCCAAGCCTGATTAGAATTACATGAAATTCAAGACAATTTTCATTGTAATTAAAATTTTTCCAGAAAAATAAATTACGATAACATGCACGAAAAGTGAGCGAGAAATCCATGCATGGAATAGCTGAATTGCAACTTTTTAAAGTTAATTAATTTTATGATTCTTATGGATAAATACACGCGAATGTAAGTCAACAACTGCAGAATAGGGTGATATAATTAACATTGCGGAAAAAATTAACATTGCGCTCAATCTTCATCAGAAAACTGAAATTCAAGGAAGAGCAGTCTTCATTGACCACAGATATGATGAGTATACTACATGGGGAGAAAACATATTGATAAACTCTAAATGCAGTCATGAAGCACCGAAAACTACGTACAAAAAATAATAATCTCAGACAAAACGGTAATTTTCTTTTGCATTACACCTCTCTTTTCCGAAAAGCAATACGCGTACGCACGTTTACAGTTTCCAAATAATCCCTGTTTAAACATTTACAGCTAATATTTACGTATACAGTTTACCATTTAAATTTAGAGTTAAACATATCCGTTCACTGTTAATCATTTATATTTAGAGTCAAACATTTACGTTTACAAATTTCAAATAATGACAGTTAAACATTTAAGTTTCTGCTTGCAGGCTGACAACAGCGGTTCCAACGGATCAGACCGCAGCCTTTTCGAGCCACTGATTATTTTCAGAGGAACGAAATTTCACTAAACGACTGCCACGTTTCCGATGAAAATATTGGGCAAATAAATTAGGCTTCCAGCAGCGCGAGATGAATGATCGACAGGTGCAGGCCTTCAACTTCGACTCAGAAATCACAAATGTTATTTTTTGATTTTAGGGCATGCACCGATCTTTACTGATTTACTCACCTTCGATTCATTACGTACTTCGAAAAACAAACCGACACTCAATGACACGTTCAGTTTTTCTTCTTGGTGTATCTTCATTTAATTTCTATAAAAGCTGTGTTGATTCATGAACTGAATAATTCTTAAACATTAGCTTTAAATATTCCATATGTATGAATATTGTGTATGTTTTTTCATACATGTATATCTTATTTCTGAGACGACGGTCGAATTAATCCCGTAATGTTTCACATGTGTTCAGGATTTTGTTCTTCACTTTTGGCTTCTTAATTAATTAATTTAGTTTCTTTATTCATTTCTGCTTTCGCTAAAAAAAAGATATGCTTGAGTGTACACATATTTTAACATGCCGTATATATGATAATATCATCCTGTTACTATAGGGATAGTTGTTTTTTTCGCATTTTATTTAAATAAATTATTTATTCTCTTAAAATGCTACTGACTCGAGAGCAAAGATTTTCTAATTGTTCATTTTTTTGTTGTCGTTGGGTTTGGCTTTAATTACTTACAAAACAGTTTTTATTTCTTACTCAGATGCACGTAGGAGGGCGAACTAATTACTCGTAACAAAGAAAAACTCAGCTATTACCCTCATGTGGAAATGAAAGCATCACAGAATACAAGTATTAAAAAAGAAATATTGCAAGCATTCAATAAATAATTCTTGTAATTTTTTTGAACTAAATGAAGTAAGCTGGAATCTAATCATTATTAAAGATATTATTCCTTGACGTCAGGGTTGCACATTTTTTGAAATTTAATCATTATTAAGGATGTTGTTACTTAAAGTTAGGGTTACACATTTTTTAAACAGCTTCCATGTGTACAGAGTGTCTCCTCCCTCCTAAATAAGTGGGACCCAAATTGAAATAAGCATTTCATGATAATTTTTTAAATATTGAAGCAATAATTTTTCAATAAGTATCATTTTGATCATTGAATCTTTTTCCTTCCACAGTATAGTTTTAAACACCTTTAATTTTTTCTTGTTCAAATTATTACGAATATTTTGATGGGCAGGGAAGAAGTGTTCCCGTAATCACAGTAAATGGACGTATGGAAATGGGGAGGTAAACGCTAAAAATATCTCCATCAGGCCATAATTAAATTAATTAAATGATTTTAACTTTTTTTAAATTATTCAATTTGTTATTCCTCACACAAAAATTCCTAATGATCACTAGTTTCAGTTTCCAGTGTCCTTCAAAATAGACCGTTTGAGCAAATACCTTTTCGCGACCCATCAATAAAATCGTCATAACAGAAACAAAAAACATTTTAAAAAAATGCATTGCAAATGAATAATAGTTCAAGAAACAGAAGAATGCTAGGAAGAAATATCTAGCTTTGATAGGTATAGAAATTTATGAATTTAAATGTATGTTCGAATGCTGAAAGGCCCATAAAAAAACACTTTTTTCTACTTGGTTACATTTTCCTTCAGTACACGGACTGATAAATCACTTGTTATCGATTTCGCCGAATTGTCGAAATATACTATTTATATGCATATTTATGCTCATGAATGTAAAAACATTTCGCGTGTCCTGTAGACAATAACAAACGGACAGGTAATAACGCACACAAGCGGATCTTTTGCCTACGTTCCCATTTCCTGAAAAAAGAGAGCGTCACAACCCACGTATGTGTGCAGTTAGACAAAAACATCCGCTTACCAACGACCGCACCTTCACAATCCAATACCAAGTTTCCTCACCAGAATATTATGGTAGAATATCAAGGCTCTCTGATAAATCTCTACGCCTCCTTTGAACCTGCAACTATAGCCTTGTGCCGGTGCTCAGCGTCTAAGATGAGATCGAATTCTTTGTCGGGCTGTTGCATCTGCACAGATGTAGGTAGCAAGGGTGTGTGGAGTGCGGTTTGACTGAGAGATTTTGGGCGTTTTTTGCCCGCGTTTGTCAAGTTTGTGAAAACTTGTTTTTATGAAAATGTGTGTGGCTATAATCATTTTTGTGCGTGTGTCATGAGCGTGGTTTCAGGCATGGGTGTTTGTGTAATTATTAAGTTGAAAATGTATTGTGTGCTTCAAACTCATGTATCGTCGGAAAAGTGTTTCGTCTTTGATGAGAATAAAATTTAAGAACGTTCGAAAAACGCACCCGTTTTACTTCTGGATGGATATTTACATAGTTTCAAGCATTCCATAATTTCAACGAGGTTACGTTAATTCGATACAAGTTTTAGAAAATTAAAAATCATCGAGATTATTCATAATCAAGGTGTTCGCATATCAGAAAAGTTCGTCCGCATGTATGCTATCATCGTCTATTCAATCTGCACACAACGTACTCGGCCTAGAGTTTGCATCAAATGCTTCCAACACTTTCGTCTCCCATGCGATCATCAGCTCGTCAAAAAACGTTGCATCTGACGTGCTTTACCTTTGCGCGTCGGTTGAACTGTCAGGCCGTGTCGTAAAATTTCCAGATTTTAATTACAGTGACTGATTGAATCATTGTCGCGTCGGCCAGCCGCCAGAGTTTGGCGGCAAAATATCACTCAATCATGATTGATTTACGCAGGCAGAAAAGCTGCATCGTCTGAGTGGAAATTAGTTTTTGGCTTCCTTTCAAATAAATGTGAGCATAACATTTTCAACTTCTTACTATGTTGTAATGCTCTACTGATGATTTTTACCTTTTCTATACTGGAATTATGAATCTTTAGGGGAAAAGATTATTGGAAAAAAATTCTTAGTACCATGAATTATACGTACATATATTTATGTAGTGGTGGTGTTTGAGTCATTTTTTGTTTGCTTGCTTATTTTCGACTGAAAAATTCAATGCTATCTAGAAATGCTTACTTAGAAAGAAAACCCTTCCCAACGTCTAGACTAAGTTCTCTAATGACATTTTGTCTGCTAAATTTTAATATCGGCTTAGAAGTACATGAATGGAATTTTTCAAAATCTCCAACTACTCAAGGTAAAAAAATTGATTTCTGGGTCCCATATGAATGGGCATTAAATTGGAGGAAATTGATGACAAATAGCTGCCAATGGTTATGGTAGCATAAAATATCGTAACTGGCTACCCTATGTTTTTCAATACGTCCTAGTGTTTTACCCTGATAACAGAACGACTTTAAATTGACCCTTTTCGCTATGATATGGAAACACAGATCAACTTAACTCTGGAAGTACCGTCAATTTCGATGGCGTTGATGTGTAATTGTAGGTGCTTGTGGTGAGATTCCATCCCCGACTGACAGACATCAAAGGCTTCACACAAAGGCGCATTTAAAATTTTGTCGTTTTCAATTGAAATAGCTGAGGCAGGTTGCGTGCGTCTTCATCAAGTAATGGCTTAGAGGCCTCTTCCTTATAGTTTCATGCCCGAAAAGCGGGTTCCCCTTGCAGTCCTCCCTCGATACGGAGATACTGCATCCGATCTCATTGTGTTATCGGTAATTCTCTAACTTTGAGAATTTACTGCCCGTGAGGGGGAAGGAAACCGAAACTCGAGCTGCAAATTGTGAACGAAATGGCTCGTTTTTCTTCATTTAATGCTTAGATTTTAACTCGAAAAACGTGCGTGGTGTTTGCCAGAATCTTTTCTGATACCCGGTCGATAATATCGATTTAATTTGCGTGCACTGAGTTGGGAGAGATCTGGGCGATCTGTGAAGGCTCCTGGCTCTTCCTGAACTTAGAGTCTAAATGATGCACCATAGTGTATCATTTAAATAAAAACTATTGTGTATAATTTACGCCATAATGCGTAACTTACGGCACATAACGGGCTAAGTGGCAGGGCACGGAATGATTTATTTGACGGGTAATTTACGTGTTACAGACTGTGACGGGCCGCTGAAGAGAACAATTCATAACGGGATATTTGTGACGTGTTGCAGGCTATGACGGGCCATTAAATGACACAATAACGGCCATTTCTGTCGTATTACAGGCTGTAACAAAATGACAGAAAAACGGCTAAATGACAAAATAACGGGCTATTTACGGCGTGTTGCAGGTTGTGACGGACCGCTACAAAAACGGGCTATTTACGAGGTGATGCAGGCTATGACGGGCCGCTACAATAACGGGATATTCACGACGTTGCAGGCTATGACGGGCCGCTACAATAACGGGCTATTCACGACGTTGCAGGCTATGACGGGCCGCCACAATAACGGGCTATTCACGACGTTGCAGGCTATGACGGACCGCTGCAGCTGGCCATGACAGATGGTCAGAGTCCTGACGCCGTGGCTGCTGCAGTGGAAGTGATCTCTACACCACCTGGGCACCAGCTCGCCCGCAAGAGCCAGCAACCGCCCGGCAGGCCGCCCCTCAAGTCCCAGCTCAGCCAGAGTGACTCCATCTCTGTCAGCTCTGGTAGAGGCGGCGTCCGGAGGGGGAACTCGCAAGGTGAAGGAGTGAGAGTAATGGTGACAGGGAGTGAGGGTAATAGGGACAGGGAATGAGGGTAATGGTGACAGGGAGTGAGGGTAATGGTGTCAGGGAATGAGGGTAATGGTGACAGGGAGTGAGGGTATTGGTGACAAGGAGTGAGGGTAATGGTGACAGGGAGTGAGGGTAATAGGGACAGGGAGTGAGGGTAATGGTGACCGGGAGTGAGGGTAATAGGGACAGGGAATGAGGGTAATGGTGACAGAGAGGGAGAGTAATGGTGACATCAGGAGGGGGAACTCGCAAGGTGATGGAGTGAGGGTAATGGTGGCATCAGAAGGGAACTCGCAATGTGAGGGAGCGAGGGTAATGGTGATATCAAGAAATGCAATTTTCGAGGTGATAAAGGTATTTTTAATGCTATTTGAAGGAGCTAACATTTTCAAAGAAAGATCTAAAAACCAATAGTCGTACTCACTATCATCTACTTGTACATGGACCAGATGATTGAAATTCAAAATTGAGCTTTAAAGAATGAAATATTTTCTAACCCTGTTCAACATGTAATCTATGATTTTTCACTTGAATACACGCAATATCTTGCGAGCATTTAAATCTTACTACACCGCTGTACCAATTTTTCAGGGAATTTCCGAATTTGTAGATATGCTGCTGTACAAAATTTTCAGTACTTTTCATAGTATTTTTCGAAAATTCGCGAGAGAACTAAAAATGATCAATCAATTGTGATCAAACCTCATGGTTAGCCATTGCAAATGTCTTCCCCGTGCGTGTAAATTGACTTTGTATGGCTTAACGTTTAACTGTTGGGTTCAGGGCTTCATGTCTGTGAGGTTGAATGACAGAATGAATCGCTAAAAACTGAGCTTTGCATTACGTCTCTTACGTTCTGGATTAGCACAAATTTTAGAGAAAAGTAAGATTATGTTTGAGTTCATTTCTTCACGAAGCCCATGAAAGAACGTCAACCTTCATTCAGCATCGTGAAGTTTTTAGAAGTATGTCAATAATAAAAACGCTTCTCCACTTTTATGAAATTTAACAAGAGCCCTCACTTTCATTAGTCTTGATGAAATTTGAAACTAGCAGCTTTTCTAGCATTACCTTCGCTAGAAATTCTGAGAAGAAATTCTACACAGGCTTTCAATACCTGGCACATTCGGTCCCTCCTACGGGACTCGTAAACGCTTTGAAGAGTCTCGAGGTCCGCTCCGTTGACGTCAGATGCTCTCCATCCAGCCGTGACGGTGATGCAGGCTGGATTTCCACAGAATTGTTTTGTTAGAAGCCGCCTCGAATATATTGACTTGCTGTGCTACTGTGGGGGCTTCAGAAAACGGTTTAGCCTAAATAGAAAATGCTTCCCGTTGCGTATGCTGTAGCCAATGGTGAGGAGTTGAAGAACTGGTTTGTGTGAGACAAAATTCGCTAAGTACCATGGGTGAAAACTTGCTCTCACCTTTGACTTTGTTCTCACCATTGACTTTGTTCTCACCATTCTCAAAACTAGTTCTCATCGTTCTCATTGTTTCCCATGGGGAATGCAGTTTTCTGGCAACTACAAACTATTACGTTGAGATAGGAATTTTTTATTTATGTTTTAATTGAAATTTCGAATTATATTAGAGTTTTATTTGGAAATTTTCCTCATTTAGAGCAGTCAAAATACTCGTTAAAAATTTTGATTTCATCGTTTGCGAAGAATAAATTCTTCGTAAAGTTGTACAAAGCATCACATGATAAGGATTTGATCAGTTGAATACATTGATGGAACTAATTTTCTTCAATAAATAATGGAACTGGTACCTGCCAAGGATTAGAAATCATTAAATTTAATGAACTTGGTCGTAGAGAAACCTTTAAACGTTCGGACAGTAAATCAATTAAATAAAAAATTAGAATTTGCAGATTGGTCTTTATTCCGAATATAGACAATTTTACCTATCATGCAAATGTTAAGAAATAGTTGAAGGAGGCAAATTTTACTCGCTAAGTTAAGTTTACACTCCGCAAAATTTTCATTCAGACCACTGAACAAAAATGCAACTGTGTCTTATTATTACCATAGAAGAACTATAACATTATAATCTCTTAACGTACAACTGTGCATTTCCACCTAGTTATTAGGAAGACAACAAAAAAATGCATCAACGATTTCAATTGCTAAATAGATTCCTTGTGTACTTCGCCATTGCAACACGTCAACAACACGTCTACCACACGTTAACAACACGCTAACATTACGCCGACAACATGTTAACGACATGCCCACAACCAATAAAAACATTTCAATCGCACGTCAACAACGCATCTACGACACCTCAACAATACGTCTTCGACGTCAGCAAGACGTCTTCGACACGTCAACAACACGTCTACGACATCAACAACACGTCTACGACACGTCAACAACACGTCTACGACACATCAACAACCAATAACAACATATCAACAACACGCCTGGCCCAGCAGATGGCGGCGCGAAGGATGCGACGGTGCTAGATCTGGATGACTCAGATGCTGAAGACCAGGAATCTACGCCCATAATTTCCAGGTGAGCAGAGGCATTAATTTCGGCGTAGGTGTCAGGTATGCTTCGTTTTCAGGTGCACATGGGCACAAATGTCGGTATTGTTATAAGGTATGTTTCATCTCCCGGTGCGCGTGAATATAAATATCGGTAAAAATATCAGGTATGCTTGCGCTCCAGGTGCGCATAAGAATATGTTTCGCCGTAAATATGCGTATTCTCCATGAGTACATGAACATAAATGTTGACATAGACATCACATGCTGGGTAATTGTCCGCACTCAACGAACTCATGTGTGTAAGTCCCCAAGCGGATGCCGTAAGAAATCAACTGCCGAGGTGGCGTCAGAGTATAATAACTCTCATATCAGAGTAGTAGCACGCATTGGTAGGTCTAAATTAAGGCTTACACTTATTGGTTAAAAAGAAAGAAAGAAGAAAAAAATCCGTTTATTTCCAACGACGTTGCCGCATGAGAGAGATGCCAACATATTGACTTTTAAAAATTTCTTAATATAAGACATCCTAAGACAAATGTTCCATACGAGGAGTACTAATAGACAAACTATCTGAGGTGTACAAATAGATAAGCTAAACGAGGCGAACTAATAGACAAACTACCCGAGGTGTACAAATAGACAAACCATACGTGGCGTGCTAATAGATTAACCCTGTCAAGGGATAGTAAAATAAAGAATAAATAATATCATCTCTTGGACATTTTATATTCCAAGAGATGCTGACAACTTATAAATAATTCAAATACTACTAAAGAATTCTTCGGAATTCCTAAATTATTAATTGAATCGAAGTATGAAAAAGACTACAACGCCATTCCGAAGCAGATTGAAACACCATCGTAAATGACTATCAAGTATTGAGAAAAGGTTAGTCTCAAAGAAATTCATACAGAACATCGCGCAACACAACACGCACATCTAGAAACGCGTAAACAAACTTACACGCAAAAATAACCAATAAGACGTGCTCAAATTTTAAATTTATAAGGAATAATAATGGGTCAAATTAGTTGAGCCCGCTTTTAGCTCAAACTAGCAGAGTACGCGCTAGATCAGACTTGAAGGGTACACTGCTAGGTCGAACTAGTATGGTGTCCTTCAAGTAGAACACACTTGTACACCACACTAGTTAGGCATTCTGGTTTAAAATTCCAATCACAAACGTCATCACGTGCAATTCAAATACGCACTATAGGAAGAATGAGAAATAGCGACTACGTACCATTACCCCCCAAAGAAGAGTATATTATTTACTACAGAAGCTTCACGGTTTTCACGTTCCCGATCTCTTAACACTACTGTAGGAGCGTAAATTTGGCCTATTTCTACAGCGCTTCTCTTTCTCACAAATCGCTCACTTTTTGTCTATGAATTTGGATGTCCTGATTACGCTTTAAGCTTTATTCATTGAAAACTTCACGCTGTTGTAAACGTAAAAATTTTTGTAAAAATGTCCAGTTTTGTTGCTAAGAGTATTGTAGCAAATTAAGTTTTTATCATGAATATAAGACGTTAAGAATATAAGACGAATATAAGCCGTCATGAATATAAGACGTCGATTTGAATACCTTTTTTGATTCTCTTTTGAATATAAAATCGAAAATGTTATTTAATTTTTTGAAAACCTCTTTTCATTCTTTTTGGATATGAAATCGAAACCGTAATTTAATTTCGTATCACTGAAACTTTTTTCGTGTTCCCAGCTCCCCGCTGTCCCCCGACGAGGGTCCCTCAGCGGCGGTGGTGCAGCCGTCTCCCACCGCCGCCCGAGGGCAGTCCGCAGCGTTCGGGTCCGATCCTAACGTGAGTCGAACTCAAGCTCACAAAAATTTGCGTTCTGATTGGATAGTCTTAGAATAGTTTGATATTGTTAGTCCAGCCGTGATGTTATTCTCGACTTGCCTTTGATTGCGAATTTAACCAACTCCAAAACATCTCAGCTGGATTTTGTAGAACAACTAAGGGCGTAACAAAGATTTACGTCCTAAAAGTCTAAACTGTTTTTGTGGAACATCTATGGGCGTTACAAAGATATAGGTAAAACTGCGTAGTTAATTTTGGGGCAACTATGGCGAGGGCTCCAGTGAATGTGCCACGCAGATTTATGGAAGACCCAGTCACTGATTTTGTACCGCTTATGATGTGATTAGCCATCAATACATTCTGGACTTAGTACATGGTGTAAATGCAAGACAAATTCACACCCGCAGAGATGCGCGAGAGATTTTAAAAAATTGAAAACTTCGGTAAAAATTCAAAGTTTATTCATAAATACATTAGAGTGATGCTCGAGCAGAAAATCCATAAAATCACAATTTTGCAAGCTTATTGGAAGGAAAAGCTTTGAAACTAATTTGAAGCTCTCATAAACCCCGCTGGCCTGATCTTCCTTTGGTATTTGAAATGATTATTATTATTCTGAAGAAAAAATAGCTATGAATTTCGAATTTGAAAAATTGCTTGCTTTCTTAAATTTTAAATTACATGAATGACTGAATTGAAAACCACCTTCTCTCTGGGTATCAATGCTGTTTTCGCACACGAAGAAATGCTTGAATGAGTAACATTATTCTAACACGACATTATGTCTTACGAAAAGATGATCTTGTTCGATTGAAAAATTCAATGATTTTCATAAAATCGAATTTGCAAGATCATGAAAATAGAAAGTTGAGGAACAGAAAGTAATTATTCAACCATAGAAAACAGGTTTTACAAAACCGGTCAAGTGCACACACACACACACACACACACACACACACACATGCGCTCCGTACGAGACACAGCCCTAACGACGCATACTGTTTCAATACAACGTAAGATTTTGAATGGTCTAGATACATAGAAAGCTGTGATGACTTCACTGAGCTAATTCTTACAACCCTCAAACGTACGAAAAAATATATGAAGGGGGGAAAATTTCCAGGGAATTTACGTGATAATAGAGGTAAAGCTAGCATTGTAAGATCGTCTAAGTGGACTTGGCTACGCAGCGTTCTATGGAATGTTTTACTTTTGCAAATAAAATTTAAGCGCAAGAACTATTATGTATCTCACAACCCTAAAGTCTCGCCAGAATTGTTTAAGCCCAAATTGGACAAAAATATGGAAAGCTCATAGCGTAGCCTGATCCACTTGGAAGAACTTACGATGATGGCTGTATTGCAACGACGACAACGTAATTTGTTCGAAAATCCGGTCTCAGATCCACAAAAATTTCATCATGAGTTTCACTCCGCTTTGTTCTGGTCAATCCTAACTTCCTGTTGACGCCGAGCTTCTGAGCAGCGGCGAATAACACGAGCAAAAGTTCAGACACTGGAAGTTGCAATTGACTTGCCGTAGTCATGTGCACTTGCGGCATCAATTACGAAAGTTTCAACGATGCACGGAGATGCTCTCGGTCTAACTCACGTAAATGCAGAATGCCTTCATCCCTGTGGCCGTATAATATTTTTTTTAAATTCAATCAATTTCAGGGTCCGTGGTGTTACTGATGAGCTGATGTAAAAAAATTGTATTCGTCGTCCTATAGAAAAGCATGTTGAGGATTTGTTCGTACTTCAGAGAAGGCGCCGACAAGAGGCAGGGTGTCTGAATTTGTTTTGTGTCTGCCTACGCTGCTGAGTTCTTGGTTATTCCTTATTTTTGTCATACAGTCGCGGTACAAGTAAGAAACAAATTTTACAACTTCCAATTGAGTGTTTTATCCCACTCGTGGCCTTTTAAGTGCTTAGTCGACTGTTAGAAACGCCAGTGTTCAAATCTTGTAGAGTTGGAATAGATATTGAGATAAAGTTTCCTTTCAGAAGCCTTTCAATAGCCACAGATGTGATGAAAAAAAAAATTTTTAGAATGTATGTAAAACTCATTTGCTTCCTATTTGTCATTAATAATTATTATTCAACTTCAATCTTCCATTTGCACCAGAACTCGGCTGCTCCTCTATTCTATTTGTTTTTAATTTGAAGCTTCATTCATCCATTTGTCCTAGAACTTGAAATCCCTCTATTCCACTTGTTTTAATTAACAAACTCGACTCTCCCATTTGTACCAGGACTCTGATGCTCTACGATCCCCTTTGTTTCATTCATTGAACTTTACTCTCACATTTGCACCAAGACTCTGATGCTCTACGATCCCCTTTGTTTCATTCATTGAACTTTACTCTCCCATTTGCACCAGGACTCTGATGCTCTACGATCCCCTTTGTTTCATTTATTGAACTTTACTCTCCCATTTGCACCAAGACTCTGATGCTGTACGATTCCATTTGTTTCATTTATTGAACTTTACTCTCACATTTGCACCAAGACTCTAATGCTCAACGATTCCATTTGTTTCATTTATTGAACTTTACTCTCACATTTGCACCAAGACTCTAATGCTTAACGATTCCATTTGTTTCATTTATTGAACTTTACTCTCACATTTGCACCAAGACTCTAATGCTCAACGATTCCATTTGTTTCATTTATTGAACTTTACTCTCACATTTGCACCAAGACTCTAATGCTCAACAATTCCATTTGTTTCATTTATTGAACTTTACTCTCACATTTGCACCAAGACTCAGATGCTCTACGATTCGTTTGTTTCATTTATTGAACTTTACTCTCACATTTGCACCAAGACTCAGATGCTCTACGATTCGTTTGTTTCATTTATTGAACTTTACTCTCCCATTTGCACCAAGACTCAGATGCTCTACGATTCCATTTGTTTCATTTATTGAACTTTACTCTCACATTTGCACCAAGACTCAGATGCTCTACGATTCGTTTGTTTCATTTATTGAACTTTACTCTCCCATTTGCCCCAGGACTCAGATGCTCCGCCGTCAGTGGCGCTATCCGACTCCCTGATGACGCCCCACTCCACCTGCCAAGAGATCGAGAGGTTCTGCCTGGAGCCGGCCCCCCAGGGAGTTCTTATCAAATGCAGGATTTCCCGAGACAGGAAGGGCATGGACAGGGGGCTATACCCCACGTATTTCCTGCACAGGGAGCGCGAAGATGGCAAAAAGGTGAGTAGATTCACCAAAAAGTGTGCTCAAAATGCGCTAAGTCCATTCATTCAAGGAAAGAGGTTTTTCTTGGTTAATGTTGTGTGTTGTTTTATTATCTAAAGAGACTATAAAGATGATGAAAAGTATGGTCACTCATTTGGTTTGAATAGTATGGCTCATCATCATCCCTCATCTTCAAGGAGAGTCCTTCTTCTATGTAATTTCTCGGTTCTCGAGAATAACGAAAAAGATTTTTCAAATGGAAAACAGCATCCGGGATCGCAATTTCCCTAAAATGAAGCCTTAATGAATCCTATTTCCCCTGAACTCATTTTTCCTGACTGGATTTTGTTTTGCTCTCGGGCAGCGTAATCGCTAAGAAAAATGACCGCTCGTGAGGGGAGAATAACGAGGAAATGTGATCCTAAATAGAATGAGTTTGGAGAGTCCATCGCGAAATGAAGAAATCTGCTTGTGTTTCCTTTGTGGTTTATGTAAGGGCTGGGGATATGAACTGATAGAGACTGCCTAGAAATGACTGACTGAACCTGCCTGGTGCGGCAATTTTTCTACGTTTCTACGACGAAGTATGAGGCACTTCAACTTACATATCCCGCGTAGGCAATTATGGAAATATGTTGAGTATTCTTAGTTATCTATCGTGGTGTTGAGGATAGCAATGAAGCATCCGTTCATTTTTTTCAAAAATATTTTTCGCTTTCCAACTTGTTTCCTTGTTTACTTCCGTCCGCACTGGAGGTTACCGCTCTTGTTCAGTTCTTGTACGTTTCTCGGCTATAAAATAGTATCCTGACGCACTATGAGCTTCTGTCCCCGTTTCTTCTATATCTGCTCCCATTCTTACAGTCGTGAACGTTCTTTTTGTGGTGCCAGGCGCTGCCTTTAGTTGGTCTTTGCGCTCTGTTGTAACTCCTTCGTTCATTTTCAACCTAAGATATTTGTGTCTTCATTCCACGACATCGTAACGTCCGTTGTGTGGCGTTGGGGCGTCGTCAGAGAGTGTCACTACGAACGACTTTAATTGCACTAAATTTACCTAACAGGTTGTACAGTAATTTATTTAATTAAATTAATTTTTCTTCTCCATACCCTAAGTATTTTATGACATGTTCGACTTTCCTCAAGAAAATATGCCTTCTGTTTGATAGAAGGGGCGTTTACTGAGGATCTTCTATTCACTTTTTGTCAACAGATTAACTGTGCACATCTAGTTGGCCTTTAAATTAGTAGCACACCCATCAATATATAGTTTTTAATTTTACTGGATTTAGTACCCATGAGGTTTCACACTCTTTTTAAATTTTGAAACCTGGAAAAAAGAACTGCAAACTAAGTTTGTATGGTGATAAATTTCGTTGTACAAATTTAACAACAACAACATTCAAGAACTAACTTGAAAAAAATATGCGTTCTGCTAGAACTAGGAAACATAAACATTCTAATGTAAATAACCAACAGCGTGATTTTTCGTGCTGTTTTTATTTACCAAATGATAATTATACTTCTCGATCAAATTTGAACCCATTAATTGCAATTTTAGTTCCTAAATATACGCGGAAAACATTCGCTCATTTTGGAATCTTAATTTTGTCTTAAAATTTTAACCTCGAATAAAAATGTTCAATACTAAATAATGAAAAGCATCAATATCTCTCCGTTGTGAATTTTTCCAATAGTTTTTCATTTCATGAGAGGAAAAAGGGAAAATTGTACTACGATTGATTGAAATTATTGATACTTGTTTCAATCGTTGATACAATACATATGTTCTTGGAGTCACACGATTTATTTACACTATCAATTCTATCCATGGATTTTCAAGTGAATTCAAATCTTGACTCGTCGAAAGCTACGGTGAAACCAATTTTTTTCCGGAACCGCACAGTTGCAGATTTATACCTTCACTGTCTTGTTGGAATTGAAAGCGTCTGTCGAATCAAAGATTTTAGGCCATTAATTTGAGGATTTCTCTCACTATCTTAATATACTTATCGAAGTTTGTTATTTCACTTACTTCAATTAAATTAAATGTCCAATCTGAGCTAGAAATACTTCAAGACTTCATGCAACCACCTCCAAATTTTATTATCGTTACTTTTGCGTTAGGGAGAAATGCCTCACCTCTCGGTCTCAAAGCTCGTCAATATTTTCGTTTCAAGTTACTCATTCTTCATTTCATAGTTTCATAACACGACTCAATTTTTTCGCCAAGCAATTACCAGGCTCACAATCTTTCCCAGTTCCAAAAGCATTTTTCTTTGTCCAAGAAAATTTCGGTAAATTCTAACCTCGCTGAAAGATGACGGATCTCGTGAGGAGGCATCCGTCAAGATTCGTGTTAATGTGAGCCATTCCAGTTCACACGAGGTTCAATTGCACGAGAACTTGCGCTGGTACCCTGCGTGTCCAAGTCTTAATCGATGTTTTTCAACACAGCACTTGAGCTCATCTTAACACAGCAAATTGCCCGTAGCTCTCGGTGTTAATTTTGACCATCTTCTACGCACAGGCCAAGTCGCTGTCGCACTAAAGACTTTAATCTGATTGATGACATATTGGACCGTAAATTTTGGGATAGCTGAGTATTTTAAAATAGTTCCGGAACCATTACTGGACTTGCGAAAGTCAGTAATCTTTTGCTTCGAATTGGCTCTGAACTTTTTTGTTATGCCCAACTAGCTGCGAAAATGAGAATGACGTTATTGCCCTACGTCATGTTTCTAAGTAGAGTTTTCTAGAATGATCTAGGGATTAAATACGCTTCTCTGCTTTGGACGTAAAATATGAGTATTTATTTTTCATATTTACGGCAATCAATACCGTTAAAACAAATTTGGTATCTGTGCAGATATTCTTTCAGTTCATTTTTCACCGGTGTTCTAATTTTGATGTTCTTGGAATTATTATATTAAGGAAATCCTTTTAAAAATTTAGTGTAAAGTTATTTACTCGGGATTGATAACTTATAAAGAGTTGGAACCCAAACGAGTGAATAATTCTTAGCAATGATTCAAAACATCAGTAGAAATTTAAAACCAATTTCCGGTTCTAAATTGGCGATATTAACGATTTCATCCTAGTTGTATTTTAAAATTGTTTAACAAACACTGCATTGAATGCGTAGGACAAAGCGAACTATCAGGAGTTTCCTCACAATGATTTTATTTGATCATTATTTCACGCAGATATTTTTGTTGGCGGGTCGGAAGCGCAAGAAGTCGACCACCTCGAACTATTTGATTAGCGCGGACCCCACAGACCTGTCCCGAGGAGGGGAGTCCTTCTGCGGCAAGCTCAGATCCAACCTCCTGGGCACGCAGTTCACAGTCTACGACAGCGGCGAAGGCGGCCAGAAAAAGACGGGATCTTCTGAGAAGTCCAGGAACAGACTTGAGGTCGCTGCTGTCGTCTACGTGAGTACCCGTGTAGTTATTGTAGAATGTGCCAATGAAAGTTAAGAGTTGCAGCCCAATTCCACTGTTTTCAATTGTAAATGTCTCGCTTAATATCAGTTAAGTTATTGAGGAAGAGTATGATTAAACTTGAGAGTTATGGTTTTTCGTTGTTCAAGTGAATACTGAAATCTGTTGCTGGAACTTCGGAAAGTTATGCAAAAAGTTGCAGCTAAGATTGAAATTGGGTAGTGGGTAAATGTTTCTATTTCCTAGCTAGCTGGTACTGAATGTTCCTATCATAATTCGAGGTCTCTTACACTATCTTCATCTTCTATGTTCTTACTATTCAGCACTAATTGAAAATGAAAATTTGAAGTCGGTATGTTTGGCAGAAGCTGAAAATAAAAAGCAGATGAATTTCTTTGAGTGTTGTTCAGAATTCAATCATGAATAACAGGTTTTTAAAGCCATCCGTGTGTCTTTATACTATGTTCCTAAGTTTTCAGTATTATCATATCAAGATAAAATTTTGAGACTATTAGAATAAGTTTAGAGTAAGTTTCTATTAGAATTAGTTTCTATTCTCCTTATGATTTAGGAAAAAATGCATATATTTGCGTTGAACATTATCTCGCTAAATGTCATTGCATATCAACTTCAAATTGACTTCCGTTGAACATCCATGTCGAAATTCGATTCATGAAGATTTATGAAAAATTCTCCTTCAACGGAAGTACATAATTCACATGTAGCAGATTAGAACATTTGGATCGATTTTAAATCTTATAACTACCTTGTCAGATGCCTGTGGAGAGATGGTTTGATTTTTTTCTTTCCGTGCACCTATTTTTATAATTTTTTTGAAGTAATATTGCCGAGTACCCTTTTCTTCAAGTATGATAATTTATTAAAAACTGTGAGACACTATAATAGAATTAGTCTCTACAATAATAGCAAAAAGAACGAATTAAATCATAATTCCATTTTTTACACAACATTTTACACATTTCAAATCGCTCTCATTTGACGGGCGATACTCAGTAATTGAAAAATCACTTCAATTAAAGCTAGAACGTGATTGTAGTTTATTTCAACAAGCAACGGATTCAATCATAAAATCAATCCTTATCGCAATCAACTGTAATTGGTCACAAATTTTATCCGACCGATGACCGTAATAAGCAAGTCACTTTATGTCGCGAGTGATTATAGTACACCAATAATGCTAATGGACTTCTAATTATTATAATCAGCTGACAAGGATTCGTCTGTTTATACATGATAATTCATTTTAACGAACAAAAAAGTGTATGTTCACTGGAAGTGATTATCTTGCAAAATGTATTGAATTCATTTTTATCCCGTGAAACTACTAAAAATACTGTAGCTCTGCTATGTTTAGATTCTCGTGAGAGTAGATAAATAAAAATATTCTAGTCCTGCTATGTTCCAGTACTTGGGGGAATAGACATAGAAAATACTCTAGTCCAGCTATATTCGAGTACTTGGGAAAATAAATAAATAAGAATGCTGTAGTTTTGCTACGCTGGAATACTCAGGACCATAAATAAATAAAAATAGTCTAGTCCTTCTTTGTTCAAATACTCGGGAGCCTAAATAAATAAAAGTACTCTAGTCTTGCTCCAAATCCTTTAGTGCTGGTGTGTTCTGGTGCTCTGGAGAATGAAATAAGCTGGAGAGCGCACCGAGCACTGCCGCCAACGCTGAGTATCGATGAGCATGTCGCCATCAAATCAAATTTGATAAAATCCCGGAAATCCTCTTGAAATTGAGTTACCTTCCAATTTTCCTCGGAAAACCTTGTCCTTTGAGATGCAATCAACATGTTGTGATACAGAAAAAACAGATACACGGTGAGTATGTAATACCATTAAGCTGCAAAGTGATTGAATATTAGGCGAGCATAGCATTCTTCAGTTCCAGTTAATTCTTTTTGCTTGTAAACTTTTTTGGGTGGTCGTGAACTCTTTATGTTGATTCTGAATACTTTTTTGGGTATTTCATGGTCGATTTCGTCGTCGTAGATGTTTTTTTCCTTCTATTTTACGGCGGTCTTGCTTCGAGATGTGCAGCCTATTGCACAACTTACTAACATTTGCTTTTTAGTAACCTATAACATTGCAATAATAATTTGATTGACATTGGTATAATCTTATTCTATAACGTAATTTTCATGAGGTTTCTATCACTAACTCAAATCAAAGCATAATTTATCACCCAACCTAAAAACGTATTTTTTTCACAAAACTTTTATCTAACCTAAAAAGGAATTTCAATATTTGATCAATTGCTTAACTTTATGTATTATCGTAACTAATTTCTTTTATAATTTAACATCGTACGATAATTAATAACCTGTGACCCATTTCAATGTTGTATTGTTATAAATTGCCTTTCGCATAAATAAATTTCATACCGTATTGAGTAACCTACCAGATAATCTAAGGAACACAATTCAAACTCCTAACCCCTAAAGTGCTCAATATTTGCAAATTTTGTTTTCAAAGCGTTCGTTATTGATGCCACCTTCACCCCGACTTGAGCGTTTTCATTGACTGTCTGGCGTCGATTTTCCACTCATTCAATTACTAGCATTCGTCTCAAGCTCTTTAACACTTGACCGCGATGGGTTAAACTGAAGTTCAATATTCAACTCAAATTTAAAGTCAAAAGTTGTTAACAATTTTAGAAAGACCAAGCATTAACTGGTCCATTAAATACCAATAATTTTAGAAGATTGTTAAAAATTTTCTAACGATGTGTCGTTTTGCAGTAGGAAGAACTCGACTACGACCTATCGATGGGTTCTATCGCAGCTTTAAGAAATTAAGCGCGACCCATGATGGGTCGCATCGCCGGAGAGAGAACTTGACCGCCACTCATAGATGGGTCGTACCGCAGCAGGAAGAATTTAAAAACGACCTATCGATGGGTCGTATCGCAAACAACGTGTTAAACAGCCTTAGAGAGTCGCCTCATTAAAGAAGCTTGTGTGTTTCATCCATAGAGCTTGTTGGCTCGATGCAAACTTGCGCTAAATGAGGCAGGTACAGTAGATGTCAGGGAAGGTTTGTTAACATGCCTTCCATGCAAGACGCGGCACGGAATGCCTGCACATTACATTGGTGCAGTTGTCGTCACTGGCGCAAATAACTGGTTTCGTCACTTTTGCGATGTGACTCGTATCTACGTATCCAGTTATGATTTATACATTTCGAAAGATCGAAGCAAAAATATGCTGCAACTATCAATTTCGTATCTCTTGAGAGCAGAAATTCTTCAGGCTGTAAGAACAGTGTGTCATGACGCCCGTAATGAACGGTGGTACTGTAACTCTAGGTACGGCGGGTACTCCTGTCTGAAGCAGCAGCATACTGCCATGATTATTAAAACTGGCATTCTGCAACACACAAAAAAATTTCTATTCAGATACGTTTGAATACTCGAGAGAGTAAAAACATGGAAAGCACATCGGAATAATTGGTGCCATAACTCCAGTTTAGGTAGAAATTTCTGCCCTCGATAACTACAGACTGTAATAATAATTAACACTGAGATTCTGTAAGCCCTTGATCTACACTTCATAAGCTCGATGTTAATGTATAGTTTTGATAATGGCCTTTCTTTTCATGCCACTGCTGTCCTGTTTTTCAGCATCTCTAACTTTCTTCAACGTTGATCTTGTATCATGGCCTTCAATCTCAAGTTAGAGTTTCTTTGCCCATGGGATTTTGTGTGGAAACACACCTTGTGTTAACATTCCGTGTTTCAATAACTCTATACTAAAAGATACTTTCATCCTTCCTCTCTTTGGAACACATTTTTTACGGTTAGGGCGGCTTGAACGAGCTTATCTAATCTATCATAAATGAACACATGTTCTCAAGTTCCGCCTCTTACACGCCGTCACTCACACACGACGAAGCACCAAATCTCCATGGCGTTTCAGTATTTATGTTCCAACTTTGAAAAAGTAATTGATCTTCAGAGCGCGACAAATATTTTCTGGCGTTTTGCTTCAAAAATTGGGCAGAAGTTGGCTCAAAACTTTCGCAGAAAAGTTTGTACAAAAGTTCGTACAAAAGTTTACGAGATGTCGTTCCTGAACCCTGCATGAAAACCCTTTTTTATTTTTTCTACAAACGAACATCACAGCGTCGTTTCCTGTACCACTATATATCTAAAAAATTAAATCACATTTATCCACCGTATAAATTGTGTGGTATTCTTAGCTCCAACAATCCGAGTACAAAAATGAACGCAATCAAAACTCAATGTTCGGACACCTCTCACCACTAACGCGAACAGTGAGACGAGCTCAATTTTTCCCATCTAATTTCAAAATTCCAGGGAGAGCCCGTGCGGATTTTTACGAGAGCAGGCTATCTAAACCGCGTTTGGCTCCCTTCAGTCTTCTGTTCACGTCTTGTTTGCTCGGCAATGAAACCCTGAAGGCTGTTTTTGCTTGCCTTCATTCTGGTGACTAGAGTATTTCAGCAAGAACACTAGATGCCTAGGTGTCTTTCCTCTTTAGGGTAAATGCGTAAGTGTGCTGTATATTTAGCTAGCAGGTGTACGAGCGTTTTCTATCAGGGAACATATATGTACGGTAGCATGGATTTAAAAAAATTCCGGATGAATGACGAGTTATCAGATATTTTGTCCATATTTTTGTGATGGACACGAACGTTTCCGTTAGCTTCTTGCAGGAGCAAAATATGCATTTTCTTTATTGTTTAAGCGTGTCTTTGTGTAAATGTGCTCCAATTGCGCATGGAATTGCAAAACTTTACACAAAAGAGACCCTACATCTTCCAGCACCTGACATGACGCAGAATTGCAAGCAGATTGGTGCCAACCGCGACAAAATAATTTGACAATAAAGGGGAAGAAAATCAAAGCAATTTCAAGTGTAGCAAATTGATTTAAATCGACTTAAACTGCTGCAGGCAAACTAAAGTGAAGTGAAGGCGTGAACTACACAGCAGTGTGGGCAGCAGCAGTGCCGTGCAGTGAAGCGCATTGCAGTAAACAGCAGGACCGTGCTGTGAAGCGCATTGCAGTAAACTGAAGTGCCGTGCTGTGAAGCGCATTGCAGTAAACTGAAGTGCCGTGCTGTGAAGCGTAGTGCAGTAAACAATAGTGTAGTGCAGTAAAGTGTAATACAGTTAACGCTTCCCTGCAGTAAACAGATATGGCGTGAAGCAAATGGAAGTTGCATGGTAAAAAAAGTAGAAGTGGCGTGAGCTAAGCAGAAGTAGAGTATTAAAATACGCATAAGTGGCGTGAAGTAAACAGAAGTAGAGTGGTAAAATAAACAGAAGTGGCGTGAAGCAAACAGAAGTAGAGTATTAAAATAAGCAGAGGTGGCGTGAGCTAAGCAGAAGTAGAAAGAGAACTGGTGTGCCCCGCAGGAAACAAACGTGCTCGGCTTCAAGGGCCCGCGCAAGATGAGCATCATCCTGCCCGGCATGACGGAGGAGGGCACTCGGGTCGTCTTCACGCCCTCTAATGATGCTGAGACCTTAATAGGTGCGTCACTTCTTCTGTCTGTGTGGATGTCTCTTGTTCTGTTTGTGTGGGTGTCTCTTGTTCTGTCTGTGTGGGTGTCTCTTGTTCTGTCTGTGTGGGTGTCTCTTTTTCTGTCTGTGTGGGTGTCTCTTGTTCTGTCTGTGTGGGCGCCTCTTGTTCTGTCTGTGTGGGTGTCTCTTGTTCTGTTTGTGTGGGTGTCTCTTGTTCTGTTTGTGTGGGTGTCTCTTGTTCTGTCTGTGTGGGTGTCTCTTGTTCTGTCTGTGTGGGTGTCTCCTTTTCTGTCTGTGTGGGCGTCTCTTGTTCTGTCTGTGTGGGTGTCTCTTGTTCTGTCTGTGTGGGCAACACACGCAACTTGTATGGACAACCCACGTGTGTTGGTGGTCCACCCAGAATGCTAAAAAAGCAAAGATCTGTGTGATCAATACACACAATTTGAAAAATAACTTGCTTGTGTGTTGATCACACAAATCTTAGCGATGTATAGCATTCTGTGTTCCACAGAGAATGCTATGTATGGCTAAGATCTATGCGATCAACATACACAATAAACAACCCTGGTACGTTGCCCCCTCTCCCTCAGACCGCTACAAGGCTAAGAACATGGAGCAGCTGATCGAGCTGCAGAACAAGACGCCGGTGTGGAACGAGGACACCCAGAGCTACGTGCTCAACTTCCACGGCCGCGTCACGCAAGCCTCCGTCAAAAACTTCCAAATCGTGCACGAGGACGACGGTGAGTGCACGTGTGTGATCGTGCTCGATGCACGTGGAGGAATGGTGTTTGGTACACTTGTGGAGAGGTGCTTGGTGCTTTTTGGGAAGTAGTGTTTGGTGCACGTAGCGAATGTTTGATGAACGTGGCGATTTACAGACACTGGATGTCAGGGATAACTTTCTATACTCGGGAGTGTGGAGTATCTGAATGATACGCGCAGGGTAGATGCGAAAAATGTATCCACTGATTTTGAATGTTTATAGTACTTTTATCAATGTTACCGAACAACAATTGAATTCGGATGCACAGTAGCGGCCATAATTTAAATATTGATTTAGTTCAAGATTTTTAAAATTGTGTTTACATTTAGTAATCATTCTAAAATTTTCTATCATTTCACTGCACCGTCGATCACAGAACATTTTAAGCTTTTTGAAAACGCCCAGCAGTTATTCCTTCCCATTCTTCTTTCAATTAATCCCACAAATGATATTGATTTTGAGGATTTTTTCAAGCGACATTCGATGATCTTCCATACATTTCCGATTGGGTCCAGTTCAAGACTCTGAGCCGCCAGTCCATCAAAATGATACTTTTCATTTCATGAAAGGCCATAACCTTGCCAGCCTCAAGGCAAGGTGCATTGTGTTGCATGCAAATTACGGGTTGACAAGGGTTAAGGTGTAAATTTTGCACATCCTGTTGCAGAAGAAGCTGTTCATAAATTTCTGCATTAATTCTTCCATTCAAGCCAGCTTTTGATCATTCCCTTCACCATCACACTCCCCCTCTAAACTTGACTGTTTCTTGAACGCATCGTGGGGCTAATCTTTTACCTGTTCTTAGTCATACATAAATTTTAATAACATTATTAATATAAAAATAATATAATTGAAATTCAATATAACATATGAAAATATAATAGTATATTTGAACTTGTCACGAAGTCGAGAGAGGCTTTTTGGATTTTATTTGAAATGAGAAGCTTACTGGCTGGTAACCCGAGCATGCAATCCTACATTTTGTGTCCTGCTAGAAACTGTTTTCCAAGAGATAATATTCCCTGTCTCTTGGCAACCCTTACGACGAGTTTTTGACGCTGTTGCAAGACGGGAGGTTTCAATCATTTTAACAATAATAAAATTATTTCATGAAAATTTTTTTGAAGTCTTCCAGCCTTCGGTTGCTCATCTAACGCTTAAAATGTGTTATATCTGACAATGCTAAATGCTGGCTATTTCTTTAATTGATTTTTTTGATAACTCTCTAATATAATTCATTAGTATGAAAAAGACAGATTACGTGTTGACGTCGCCAATTTTCTTGATAAAAGTTCCAACAATTTATGCGTATTGTTTATATGTCCGAAGAAGAGTATCATGTTTTAAAAATATCATGCAGGCCAGGTGAAAACAATTTTTGAACTGTTATACAGTTTTTGTCCATTTCACCAATTTGATTCGAAATTTAAATACTCTGCTAGAATTGTTGTAAACATTATCACTATGCACCTAATTTGTGAATATGGAGAGTTCATCTACATATCTTGAAAGCGTCCTCATAATTCAATAAGTAATGTTTGAAAAACTAACTATAAGATGCTGTGGTTTTCGTTTCTTATATTATGGCCTCTACTGCATTACTTTTATTATTTATGCTCTTGAAGCGCGATAAAATGACATTAGTTTTCGATGGTCTGTTGAACTTTTGAAATATATCAAAGTAATGTTTTCTTGTTGCATGTGATGGCGGGATACAACGCAGAAGAACATTTGAGTGTTCTAAAAATAAAATATAAACAATGAAAATATATAGCTGGTGAATGATACATGTGCATGAAATTGCTAAACTAATTATGCAAATATTGTTTACATGTTTCTTGTGTTTGCTTTTACACCCTAAATATGTCTCACTCACGTATGGTTAGAGTTGTACGTCAATGACCCAAGTAGCAAGAAAAATAGAGTATGACAATTTCAAATTTACTTCTTCACTAATGACAGTACCAGTTCGGGCCCTGAACGGGTACGTCAAGAATGATTGAAATTTCTAAATTAAAATTAATGTAGTCATTTGAAAGAAATTAATGTCGTTACTTTCAACGATAGGGGAAAACTGGAATGTACGGATATGCTGTAAAATCATACACTGGTGCTTTAATGACTGTTGAGGGGTTGAGGGTGTTTTGTATGTCTATAAAGAATAAAACAATTCTAAAATGTACCAAAAAAGCTGTTGCGTTGGTTAATATCTTTCAACAATGTTGGCGGAATGGTTTGCTCGTGTCCAAGCACCCGAAAAGAACACTCGCAGCTGTCAGTGGAACATCAGACGGGAATGCAAAGCTCCTTCGGAACTTCAGGCCCTCAAAGCCGCTAAAATTCGGGAGCGCGAGAACTAAAGGCATCTCCGTTGCTGAGCAGTTCTGCGTTTCGCACAGCATCTATCAGCCTGATCTCATTGAATAACTTTATAATATCACTCGCGTGGCGGTGCTGTTTAAAATGCAAACGTGATTTCACAGTTATGTTGTGAGTTGTGAGGCATAACTCGTTCGTAAAAAAGTTTCTAAAATATCTGTATAGTAACTGCATGTCTTTCGTCGAGTTTGAACTCCACGTTTTGTGTCAGGATAACGTTTGATTGAAATTCACTTGAATAGCACATTGCAACTCACACAAACAAAAAATGAGCAGTTACCACATACTGTAGTGCTGAGGTATCCATTCTACAGCGCTTGAGCAGGCACGGTCAGACCACGGTATACATAGTACACAGTGGGTCAGACCAAGCGAACAAACAATATACATACATACTATGTATCATTGCATAGAGGACTATTGACCTGCTCTACACCTTTTTCACTTCAAATTAATCCGAGTCAAGTTCAATTTAATCCAAGTCAAGTTCAAATTAATCCAAGTCAAGTTCAATTTAATCCAAGCCCAGTTCAAATTAATTCAAGTCAACTTCAAATTAATCTAAGTCATGTTCAAATTAATCCAAGTCAAGTTCAAATTAATCCAAGTCATATTCAAATTAATTGAACCCTAAGTTGAGTTAAAAATTGACATAATCACTGGTTAATTTGAGTTTTTTTTGTGTTAAATATGTCTCTATTGGATGTGATGAGCAAGACAGTCATTTTTCCTTTTAGCAAGGAATACATAAAATTATTGCAATATAAAAACAAGTTGTCGTAAAATGTGGCAAGTATCCAGCATCAGGAGGCAGAGTGTGATTCCGATCTTTGAGCGGTGTAAGAGATGCAAGTCAATTATAAAAACTTCGTATTATACTCCTCATTAAAGTTGTTTTAAAATTCTACATTGATGACAGTGTGCATACATTCAAATATTTATGTTCAAAAGGGAATTTTTTGTTACACATACACATAGTTTCGAGGATTTATTTACACTTATGGATATTTTTATGCATGAAATTCCACTTCATCACTTATATATTAATATATATATATATATGAAGTCATATACATGCAAATACAAAAGATTACTACTGGACGATGTGTATGTTTAATCTATAAAAAATATACAAATTCGATTCACTGAGTACTAATGTACGATTCCGTTTTATTACAATTTATATGAGTACATTACTACACAGATACAGTCCTGTTTTAGCAAGAAAAATGTTGTCACTGCTCTCTAATCTTCATCTTTCAATGCAGCATCTATCACTCTGCATTTTTCTTCTCGTGTTTTCTTGTATTTTCCTCTCTTTATTCCTTTTCTTACTCCTGGGCGTATATTTTCTTGTTCATCTTCACTTGTTTCATAGTCCGTTGATAGGTTGTAGAGATCCATCTTGAGGGAAGTGCTGATTCAAATTCAATGAGAAACACTTTTCTTCTATACTCCTATATTAGAGAAATCGGTACATAAGATATGAAAAAGGCATTTTTAAAATTATTTTAAGAACCGGTAATACGGAATACAACATTACGTACATAAAATCCTAAGGTATTCCGATATATGTATGTAAAATTTGACTTTTATTAATTTTAATTTGACTTGGATTAAATTGAACTTGACTTGGATTAATTTGAATTTGACTTGGATTAATTTGAACTTGACTTGGATTAACTTGAACTTGACTTGGATTAAATTGAACTTGACTTGGATTAAATTGAACTTGACTTGGATTAAATTGAACTTGACTCGGATTAAATTGAACTTGACTTGAATTAAGTTGAACTTGACTCGTATTAATTTGAAGTGAAAAAGGTGTAGAACTAACATGACGTTAATGAACTAGTGTCAGACCAAGTGAACAAACGATAAACTTTGTATCATTGCACTTACTATAGAACTTATGAGACGTTAATGAACTTGTGTTTCGCACAGTGGACTACATCGTGATGCAGTTCGGCAGAGTGGCAGAGGACGTGTTCACCATGGACTACCGCTACCCGATGTGTGCTTTGCAGGCGTTTGGCATCGCCCTCTCGTCCTTTGACTCGAAGCTAGCTTGCGAGTAGGCTTAATGTGATATGATAAGGCCCAACCGACGCGTGAATAGGCCTAATCAGCACATGGGTAGGCCTAACTAGCACGTGAGTAGGCCTAACTAGCATGGGAGTAAGCCTAACACGTGTGTGATTAGGCCTATCTAGCAGGGGATCAGGCCTATCTAGTTCATGATTAGGCCCAACTAGCTCATGAGAAGGGTTAATCAACAAGTGCATAGTCCTATTGATTTGTGATTGAGCTCAACTGCGCATGATTAGGCCTACAGAACGTGAGTCGGCTTAATCATCAAGTGAGTAGGCCTTACAAGCACGTGATTAGGTCTAATCAGCTCTTGAATAAGCTTAATAAATACATGATTAGGCCTAACTAGTGCGTGCCTGGGCCTGAATAGAGCTCGAATAAGCCAACCTAGGCAGTGAGTATGCATTCAAACGAGTGGCACGGTTGTTGGGCAGGACTCTGGATTAAGTGAGGTGACGTTGGCCTAACTAGGTAATGATGAAACCTAACGAGCGTGCACGCTGATCTGATAAGTAAATGAATAGGCCCAACTGTGTAGGAAATGAGCAGGCTTTAGTTGAGGACGAGTGTGGAAGTGACCCACGGCTGCAACAAAGTACGGAATTAAGCTTCGTCAGTCTGTGAGATCGCCTTACTTATGCCAGCGTAGGTCTAACTATCACTATCATAAAACTATTTAGTCATAACTATTCATAATTTTCATTCATCATAAGTATTTGTGATGAACATTGGCCTAAGACGGTGAGCATCGCCTCAAATAAAAGGACTTACTAGAGAAAATAGATCTAATTTAAGAAAACAAGTTCAACTCGTTCGTGAGACTAAGCCCAACCCACTAAAATAGGCCTAACTGATGAGAATGAACTTGACCCAAAAAAATAAACCTAACCCTTGAGAGTACACCTAATCCGAGAGAGTAGGCTCAACTCAGAATAATAAATAACACTCAAGAGAATAGGCCTAGCTGTGAAATCAGAGGCAGTACCCCTTTCAATACTCGTAGCGAATTTTGATGATATTTTTTTTAATATTCTGAGCACAAGTTGGCAATGTTATTATGACCTGCTCTTGAGAGGAGACGTGATGAAAGGAAACAATTCTTTTTAAGGAAGAATACCACATCAACTTCAGTCCAGTTAGTTACATTTCTAACATGACGACGTTCGTTTATTCTGAACTGATGACATCATTGGCGTACTGTACACTATTGATAGAAATGTTGTCATTTGTTATTTGAGGACGTGTATCCTTTGCTGCGTGTATTATTATGAATATTATTGAGGCTTAGAAAGGTGATAAAAATGTTCTACAAAATATTATGTACGAAATTGGATCTGCTCTTTATTAAACACAAAAAACAATTTGCATGCATCGTTGATTCGTTCGTTTCACCAATAATTTTTAGGTTTTTTACACCAATCGCATAAAGTGAAGCTATAGTTGTAACATGACTAATCATACTCGTAATTTACTGGATATGTTCATAAACTTCGACAAAATTTACTCACAGGGAGAGAACCTATTCTTTAAGACAATAAAATTTTCATTTACTCACTTTATACCTTTGTCTCATAATGCACAAACGAGCGCTTTGCACATGCATTAGATTTTCTGTGGCTTAGTGGGGCACGAATTTTTGCACTGAGGATACTCGGCACATGCGGTAGGTACTAAATTTTTGTATTCTACCGGCTGGTGCACGATGTGTGAAACCAAATTCATTCAATTCAAGTTCCACGTGAAAGCATATGTAGGCAATCTCATTCTAGGCAATGATCAATCTTCAAATTAAAACTCAAACTTTACTTAGGGCATTATATGCACATGTGTGCATAGGAATGTTGACACTAGAGCATCAGCTAATTGTGCTAATCTATATATGTATCTCTAAAGATTATGGATAAATTTCTAATGATGTATTCTTCGTGAGCCGTTTGAGTGAATTGACATGAGTGTTGTGGCCTTCTCTGTGGACTCGTCATCTAGAACATCACGTGTAGATTAGAATTCGACGTAAGGGTGCTAGTACGGTAAAGTATTGTGGTCTTATTTTCCGACAATTTACGTAGTCGCTGCGATATTGCTGCAGCGTAAGTTTTTTTAAATGTACACACGTCGCCAGCTGCACAGCCGCGTCAACTCAAATTTATTGTGAATCCTGCCCTTGGTTTCATCCATCAACCAATCATAGAAACACAACCAGTCCCGCAGGTGCCCAGTTCCCAAGGCCCTTGCAAGAATAAGGATCTTAATTATATCTAACTAAAGGGAAAGCAGCAAAAGATTCAATTTCGTTCCCACAAAATGAAGCTACGAATGATTCATTTTTAGATCTGTATACAAACACCTCTTAGAATTGGGTGTCTACTGTCTAGTCTTTGAGCGACTGTCTGTCGTATTTCCGTCCTGGAATTATTAAAATGAGTGCGATCATTTTGGCAACGGTGAGGCCGCGTGAGTTAACTGCCCTCGTAGACACCGCTCACCCGAGGGGCTCATTTCTTCTGACCTATTTAATTTAAATTAGAGAGCAATTCTGTGCTTACAATTGTTACCTCAAATTTCTAGTGCTGAACTTACTCAGGGTAAGTTCATTGTTATGAATGTTATGTTATGTTATGGTTCATTGTTCTGAAGTTCCAATGATATGGGGTTGAATCTATTAATGTTTTTCAGGTAATGAGTTGACATTAGAGTTGCAGCCGCTTCAGGGAATTGAGTTTTTGCTTTGGTATTCGAATTTTCGAACCTGGCGTAGCAACCGAAAGTTTGTCGTATATTTTCGAGGTTTTGTCACACAACCATAATTCCTCTTGAGCTTGTGTGCCGGGGTGCTGATGTTCATAGTCTAATTTCAACGAAACAAAACATGTTCTGTAATTCTTGTCGTGTTTTGGTTGCTGCGGAACATTAGAGAAGAAGTGAAGGTATTACACGGATTACCTGGGTTACGTCTCCTACTGCATCTCACGTCATGTGCTAGAAGTTTCCTCTGCTTCTTCTTTATGGACTTTGGTGATCTTATGTTGACGAATTTTATTGCCAGAATTTCACCTAATGGTTGAGTTCTATGACCACTCCTGGTGCGGCTATACTGCTTTCTTTTAAAACTACTCCGTAACATGGCTTTGTGTTGTATTTTAATATCATGTCATAAATAAGACACGAGGAATTTCGATGCCGAAGTTTTTGATGACATAACAAACACAAGGCAAGACAGGACACGCTTTGTAGGACGACTGATGCTGACGACATCTATCCACAGGATCGGTCTTTGACCACCCTCTCATCTGATGAAGAAAACCGAATGTTCTTCGGTACTGTGCCACGCTCCCGGCCGTGTGTTCTGTCACTCAGTTATGAGATGAGGATGATGGGTTTTATTTGAGGCTCATGAGGCCAATGCGTGTGCTGTCATGTGCGGCAGACAACATACATTTTGAAATTTTCTCCCTGACATTTTTATATGCTGTCAATAAATCTAGAGCGAGTTGTACTGATGCTTATTTACAGCGAAACCTCAGCTCAGCGTTCATGAATACATGTTCAACTGATTGATTTTTGAACACAGCTAATGCTTCTGGCTGTGAGCGTCAGTTTATGATAACGTCATCGTGGACTAAAGGAGGCACGAGAATGTTGTACCTCATTCAGGTTAACATAACCGCAAAACATCAATAACTCATTTTGTCAGTTAATTCAAATCTTCCGAGTTCAAATGACACCCATCCGCTCATTGACCTCACTGTGAACAGCGGAGTTGCGGACACATTTTTCTGCCTGGAAATTCTTTCCTTTCAAATTCTATGTTAAGTGAATTTTATTTACAATTGAATTACTGCCCAAATGTACACAACTGTTCTTTTGTGCTATGTGTTTAGATACTAGTGTGCATGTCACTAGTGCGCATATAACAAGTGTACTGGGAACTGGAATAGATGCAACTAGTAACTAGTGTCGGTGACGCTAGCGTTCTCGTGGTCAATGTGAGTTAAGTTTGCAGTAAAAATGGAACTAAAGTTCTTGTGATGGTGTGTTAAAAGTCCATGACTAAAGAATTGGTGACTTTGTGCAGGGTGCGGCAGTCAAACCTGCATTTTCAGGCTTCCACAGCCTTCTCGAAAACGCAGGATTGACTGCCTCACCCTGTACATGTTTTTGACAAGTGCTAACTACACTGAAGAGTGGACTCGTAATCGACGCACTCGAGATTTTGTACCCGACACGACTGGATGCTCTGGGACTTGTGAGCTGATATTAGAGCACTTGTGACTAATACATTTGTAACTAGTGTACTTATAGCTAGTGTAATTGACCTAACCTTGTGATTAGTGTTCCTCTGACTGGTGTGTTTCTAACGACAATACTTCAGATCTTCGTACGTGTGACCAGCAGTCTTTTACCAATCGTCCTGACTATCGACTAGGATACTCGTAACGTCCTACCAGCGTTCCCATGTCGACTACGAATCAGCGACAGCCACACACACGCCGCGCGTGTATGACCGATACATTGAGTGTTGCCATATTAGTTTATCTGTACAGCTTTTGCACTTTCACAGAGCTTTCTATGTATTTAAAAGAGCATTATATCTCTAACTCCTCTAAGGTAACGCTCCCCTAACTCTCAGTATGACATCGTCCTGGTCCTGTATACTGTAGTGTTAAGCAACGGCTGGCTGATGTCCTACCTTTGCATCGTCCAATATCGTTGACTCTCGTCAATCCGGGATTTTGTTTTGAGTTTTGCATTTGATGTTAACTTATGGGAAAACGAGTCTCGTTTCTCTACAACCGTGAAAGTAACGTTATTTTGTTCATCTGTGCCTTAAAGTGGACGCCACTCAAACCGTGCGAAACGTTGCAATGTGAAGCTCAAAGCATTATTTCATTAACGAGCCACTTGTGTGCATGGGTGCACTTTAAAATTATCACCATCACTTTTTTCTGCATTTTTGAGTGGCTCATCTGGCCAACAGATGAATGTCAGACGAGGTTTTGCCATGTTCGGTAGCTTTTGGGGAACTTTTTCTTTGTGTCTGCTTAATGAACTGTTCCTTATTCAACCGGGTCCGAGATTTACTGAAATTTACTTCAGCTTACCGTTAAAAAAGAAAGTACATTCAATTTTCTGGTTTTATTACAGTTTAATCTATGTCTTTTATTTCATTTGTGTCGATAACGTAGATGCGTTTTAACAAGGAACACCATTTACAACTGCGCTCGTAAGTATCAGTATTTCTTCAAAATTTTGCGTCAGTCTTTTATTGTTTTTTTCCTACGTGGACTCCCAAAAAAATGTACGCACTCTTTGACTGCCAAGTACCCATGCAATTTGTTTCACTGTTGGTGTTTATTGACATAGATGCAAGTCTAAGGAGTAAAATCAAAAGAAAGACAGAACATTAAACTTAAGAAAATTAAGTGTCACAAAAGAAAACTTAGTTGCCCCTGGAACATTAACAAAAAATGCATGAGTAATCGTCAGTCGAAGGATGAATGAATTTTTTGGGAAATCTTACTTACCCAAGTTTTCATGAACGCTTATACACTGCCCATAGTTTCTTTGATGACCATGGAATTCCTCACAATATTCTATTTCAACTTTCTATGCAACTGATTTCTTTTTTACATTTCTTTATTCCATTTTTTTTCGTACTCTTTATCCATGTTTCATCATCTTCGTGATTTCGTAGAGCACTACGTTATGGATTTGCCAAGTTAATCTTTGACGACATGACATCAACCAGCAAGAAGAAATCCACATATAAGTGAATCGTTGGTGAGTTTCTGCGATTCGACTTGAAAGCTATTGTGTATAAACTTCGTGAGGAATATAGACTTATCACAAATTTTGAACAACCTTGTTCCCAAATATCTGTAACAAGGCAGTCGTCGGCAGCATTCTCGTAGCTATAATTTTAGAATGCAGTGAACACCGTCCACAATGTAGGCAAGGAAACTATCTCATACATTACTATTTCAATTCACAAAAATAAATGCAGAGTCTGTGGGCGTACTCAAACCGTGCAAAGCGTCGCAATGGGAAGTTTAAAGCATAATTTCATTAACAAGCCATTCGTGTGCATGGGTGCATCTTAAAATTACTCGAAAATTAATTCGACGATTTTCGAATTAATCTGGTTAAACTTCACTAAGTTGTGTAAAATGGACGATGCACGACCTAAATTTGTGTTTTTCCCATGATGACCAAACAGCAGCATTTAGTAGTCTATTAAGACTATGATCGACCAGTCGATATTTTCAGTATAAAAGATGAAGACTGGATTCAACAAGTTTAATTTGCTGATGAAATCCTTCATCAATTTTGTGATATTGCAGACGGGAATTTATCGATAGGCAGATGAATTCCAGGGTTCGTTTCTTTGTAATATTATGAACATAGCAAACAAGTTTAAATAACAACGCTACAGCATTTTGTGTTACAACGCTGCAGCATTTTGTTACAACGCTGCAGCATTTTATGTTGCAATGCTGCAGCGTTGTATGTTGCAATGCTGCAGCATTTTATGTTACAACACTGCAGCATTTTGTTACAACGCTGCAGCATTTCATACTACAACGCTGCAGCATTTCATACTTCAATGTAGCAGCATTTCATACTACAACGTAGCAGCATTTCATACTACAACGCTGCAGCATTTCATACTACAACGCTGCAGCATTTCATGCTACAACGCTGCAGCATTTCACACTACAACGCTGCAGCATTTCATACTACACTCTCTGATAAACATTTAGAGGCCTGGTGACAGTGTTATATACTAAGAACAATTTACTATGAATTAGCAACAATTAGAGTGACACAAATAAAAAAATTAGCCCGTTTTAAATTATACGCTATTTGCAATAAATTAATATCGAGCGTATGTTATTCCCAATATAAATACCATCGGTTTATTATTTTCTTCCGTGAATGTAAATTATGTCACAAAATTAGGTGAAGAGGCGGGAAGAAATTCTGCTTTTAGTTTAATTTTTGCGGTAATGAAATGCAAGAGATCCTTCATCTTCAAGTACTGGACGCAAACTTTTTAGCTACTTACTCGAGTTGTGATGGCGTGTCTATATTCTCCTTGAAAAATCCAATGACAAAAAAATGACGAAAGATTTGTTAATCTGAAACACTCATTCTGTGCTCTTTGAACCTGGGTTTTGTGTTTTTTCCTCAGTTGTTCCACTTTCTTTGGTCTTCTTTTTCTTGCTTCGTAAAGGAAATAGGTGAACTTTATTTGCTCTCCTGTATCACATGCGTGCCATCTTAACGCGCAACAGATGTGTAACGTGAAGACTACAAAACTTCACCAGCAATTGAAGTCGCCTTGGAATTTGATATTTTTTGCACCACAGCTTTTTATTTGAAGCAGATACAGACTTAAATATTTAATTAGGATGAACTGTTTTCTGTTAAAGAGAACGTAATGTCATATTGTCTTTTTTTGGTATTCTAACACATAATTTAGTCCACTCATTCCGGCCTCTTCTTAAGTATAAGTATTCATAAGTATTGTGCGTGTACATTCTTATAGAGAATCTCGAAGTACCTTATTTTACTCCATATACTCAGATGAAATATTGTCTGCCTCACGAGGAATTTTTTTATAGCTGGGAAGCTGCCAGTGCGCGTGATTTTGAAGGTCACGTTCATTATTTTTGCCTTTAATTTGAGTTGAAAAAATCACGCGTGGGATTTGATATTCTGAACAAATAAGGCAATATTTTAGTGGTAGGGAAGAATTTGTTTGGAAATCTGACTCAGTATTCTACTTAGCACTTAAAATAACTCATTGCAAAAAATGCATCTTTCTTTCCTATTTAGCGTAACTCTTTTACTCCTACTTATTACTCCATACGAGGCGTAACTTGCGTTCTACACACGCACACAAGTCTATATCTGTGTAAGTAAACGATGATCTTGCTATGTTCTCTTTTTATCCTCGTATGAACGCGTCAAGTACAGTGTCCAGCGCATGTGCAGCGTGCTGGCGCTACATGGGAGCCAAGAATAAATTTCATTCCAGTACAAAATTACCTCGGAATGATAATGATGCGGAATGAATTAAGTTAGGGTTCGCATCAAAAATATTGGTCGCTACACACTTATTAACTCAACTCCAATTGTTTTCTCGTAAGAAATAGTTCATGTCATAAGGTTAAGAGATATTTTTCATAAAAAACAATCATACGATAATCTTTACTTGTAATCTGAAAGAACTCTTTCTCGAGCTCATGGTTATATCGAGCCGAGTGATGCATGAGTCACCACTCAAATTCCATGCCAACACTGTGAATAGTGGTGGATGATGAGATACTTAAATTTTGACCCCAGTGCACATGAAGCGCTGAAAATCAAAAATACGAATGAGGGTCTCATTTACTAATGTCAAAAATACCTGTCTTAACATGAAGGCTCGAGCACAGACTGTGTAAATGAAGCAACGGGCACAAAATAAAGTGTATTGTGTCTAACTTCAGCTACGACTGTCGTCGTGAATTTCTATAAAAATTAAAACATTGTTATGAACGGAATTCAAATTGACGGAAATCTCTAATACGACCGCGTTTGATTGGATATTAAGTTGTCTAACATTAAATATCACTGATGCATTACGTTGCTTTCTACTGATGTGACATTAATTCATAGCCACATTATGGACACTTAACAATTGCTAGAACCACAGACGATCATTATAAATGCAACCAGTGAGTTTTTGTTGCATGTGTGTAAAACGAAATGGCATGATCCGCTGCTTAGGTAACAAATCAAGTTAAAATGCATCACATCCAGAGCTTTGCACACGCTGCTCTCCAAAGAAGATGTTGACCTTTCATTACGCACGCAAAACTTCACGTGAAAAATTCGCACAGAGAAAAGCAACGACCCAGGAAAGAGGGCGTAAAAAGCCCGTCTTAATTACCGTGATGAACGATGCCTGTGCACTTTTGTGAGCCTCTCAAAGGATGACGTCCTCGTCCTGAGGGTCGTAGAGGTCGGGCAAGTTGAGTTTTTATTTCTGTCGGAAGAGGACAGATTGCGGCTTGTGCTGTTGATCGACCGAAGTTACAATCTTCATTTATAATTTCTCAAATTTTTACTTGCCAATTGCTATCATGTGTGCTTTATTACACACTAAATGACTTACTCTTTGAACATGTACATATAATTGCATTATGCAATATCATTTAAAATGCGCATAATGTTATTCCAGAGCTATTTAGTATTTTAACCAAATAAATTAGCAGTTCATCACACTCGTAGTACAAGTATTCATAACTTAACTCGGCTTAAGTTTTATACAATTTTTGTCGTCGGAGTGGTACAGCTCGAAGTGTAAATTTTTGAAGTGAACTCATGCTGCTATTTGTGCCGTTACGCCGACGTGCATTGTTTGAAAATTAGGCCACTAGTGTAGTAGTCAGTTTAAAGTTCTGTTTCCATTGTAATGATGTTTTCAGAGGGGAAATACCACTTAGTATGGACAACGGAAAGCACAGAATCCATGCACAGGGTGTGTTTCTACACATGATACCCTGAGCATAGAAACAGTAGCAGAAACAGAAGGAAGACGCAGAAAAATTAAACAAGAAATAGTGAAGATGGATTGAAAACGGAGAAAAGGAAAATAAACATGAACGATTAAGCTGCTGAAGGCATATCTACAGCTGAGGCCACTGAACGCGGGGTGCTATCGTGAATACAGATAATCGGAAGGCCACTGCGCATGCTCAAGTTATTTGCTCTATGTTCATTGAGAGTAAAAGCCTCCTCGCGCACACTACTTTGGGAGCTCCTGGGTTAGGCGGTGCCATGCGAGATGTGATGCGCATGTCAGGTGCTGGTCATTGCTGTGGCAGGGATAGGATGAAGTCTGCGTGGAGTATTGTGTTCATCAACTCAGTGAGGTTTGCACATCATTCTATTTTGCATAGGTAAAATTCTGAAAAATTATGTCATTGCTTCGTACTAAAAGAGTAATTTGAAACGAAGGAAATAAAACTTAGAAAGTGTTCTGTAATTTTTAACCGGAAGCTTTACGGGTTTGTTTCCGATTTTCATTTGTTGGTGTGACAGTTGACGAAACTTCTTCGAAGGGTTTTTATGAGTTTTGGTTTCATAATACGTTCGTTCAGGAAAGTTGACCAAAATTTCTTTTGATTTTGCAGGTGAATACGCGTCAACTTCAAAATTATTCCAATAAAATTTCATTTAAACGGAAGTCAGTGAAAGATCTTGTGAATTTTTACAAAACTAAGAAAGATTTTTAATATGTTTAGTGATATTCAAGTATAGAACATTTGTATAAGAAATATTTTTTGATTTTGGTAATTTAAGTGAAACTTTTCGCAATATCAGCGTTAATTGTAGGTTACAAAAATATTTGTTCACTGAAAGTTTTCTAAAAAATTTCTTCGTGAAAAGTATTAAGTATTTTCATGATTTTCAAGTACATGTTTTAACTGTTCGCAATAGCCATTTAGCGATAACTTCGAACTCTTTAATTCAGCTGGAATAAATTCCGGAGGACAAGCACGATCAAATATTTTGCGCCGTATTTATGAACGTCTTTTCATTTTTCTTGCCGAGCGTTTCTACCTGCGCTTAGACGAGGTGAGCACGCTAGAATGATTGTGACATCATTCACTGCGTGATGATGTCATCATTAAAGGAGAGCTGAATTTGTTTTATACATTCAAGCCTGGTAAACATATAGTTAGGAGACCACAAAGCTATATTTCATGTGAACGATTGCATTACAAAGAATAGTTTATTCTATCAATTTTGCATCGCATTTCACCATTCCATGATTGTTGATCCAGAAGAACCCATTTTTTGTACAACATCTGGTCGTTTTTCCACCATTTTTTCGCACTTTGCCATTTGCCGCACATAACATAACTGCTCCAATCCTCACTCAAGAAGGGAATTTTTCTAGAAAAGACTCGTAAAAGACTGAAAAAACTAACAAAAGAAGGATAGAAATGATGACGGCATTTACAGGAAGGAGCCAGACGATGACTTGACGAAGGCCGCGGTGCGTTCCACAGAACATATCTGAGCATGTAAGACTATAATCCAAAATATATTCAGACTATAATGGTGTAAGGAAAGTGAGACTAGGAAGAAATGCGAGAAGAATACAGAGAGAGAGAGAGAGATCTCGACTAATATATAAGATGAAAAACATACCTGAAGGTCTTCAATTATTTTAAAGGAACAATGCAACCCAATATTGCGCAGTTCTATTTGACGGCGCTACCAGGCTCGTACTAAATTGGACAGTCGGAGTTTGCAAGTTAAAAAAAGATATATTTTTTCATTAAGGCTTGGTTTTTAGATTTTAAAAGAAACGTCACGAAAACTTTCACCTCTCTCTCTCTCACAAAATATATGTATACATACATTAATGCTTACATTATTTAAATAATATATTTGTATAAACATATATTATTTGTATATCATAATAAATATGTCCAGGGTAAGAATCGGTGTCCGGTATATTTGTTTTGCAGCAATTTCTTCCCAATTTCTAAGATGCCGCTGCAGTTTATGCGGTAAAATTCATTTGCGGAACACCTGAAGCGATGAATTACGATACCGAACTTAACATAAATGAATTTCTGCAGAAAATTAACTTTACTTAGTGAAAATTAATACTTCCTACATCACAGGTCTTACTAAATTTAAGCGCATTTCCACTTGGGGATTAGAAGTTCGATGAAAAGTCGCTCATGCATTTTTGCAAGCGGTGACATTCTTCTGCATCTAAAGAGTTTGTAATGGACAGTATTGTAGTTTGTAGTGGACAGTAAGAGTTTGTAGTGGACAGCCCGACGAGGTAGATTAAGTGAGCCGTAGAATCTAAGTGCAATCCCCTGGTACCATCTCCTGATATCTTATCCTCCCGTGCTACGTCAGAACGCTCTTCAGAGGTGTGTATGCTGCTGCTGTAAACTTAGCGTATGTGTGCCATATAAATTAGAGATGTCATGTCATTACGCTTCACATATTCTTATTTTCATCAGTCTAGTCTTACTTGTGTTCATTCTGTTTGTTTTAGGTTACATGAGCCGACGTTGTATCTCCCTCTCTCTAGAACATTTACGAACTTAATAGGACTACTTAGGGAAATTGTCTCACCCATAACCTCTGATTAGGAATTTAAAAACGAGGAAAACTGCTCGTAGGTTAAGCATTATTTAATATTACACATAGTCAAATCTATAAAACGTTTCGGAGTCCTGCTCCATCCTCAGTAAGTACAGTCTGAAAAAACGTAAGAAAGCAAAAGTTCGTCAGACATGCTGAAAAGCAAAATTGATAAAAAACTCACGTAAAAACTTCCAGCGGATAAGAACTATTCATATTGTTTAAAGCGGGTTTTTCTTTGGCTATGTACAAAGATTCTAAAATTCTTAGTTCTGAATCATTAAAAGCATTGCACAATATTTCAAATTGGTCTTCGGCGACTCCAGCACCACATTGCTCTGCGTGGAGTCGCACAGACGGATGAGGCGGTTGCGCAAGAGGCCTCCCGGTACGATAACTAACTCCGCGATGTTGGGCAATCCTTATATAAAACGGTAAAGTCGTCATATCGACATAGCCTGATGTACACTGTACACAACTAAATTTGTAAACTAAGGACGCCCTCATTCGCTTCGGAAGTACATCTTTATACCGAAAAAATGATCCTATTTTAAATGAAATTACAGATAGACTGTACATGCAATAAATTAGTTATTGGTTACGTTCTTCTGACCCTGGGAGATTAACGGGGTGGAGGCGACTTTAAAAAAAAGATCAGATCTTGTAATAGAGTTCAATGAAAAGTTTCTGCTCACGAAAATTACCCATAAATTTAATAAGTTTTTTGATTTATTAATTTTTCATTCAAATGGTGATTTGAGCAATGATAAAGAATTAACTTTCCCAGTGATGCTTAGGTGTAATTTTTCAAAACTCAATATGATCACATTTCTTTTTAACGATTGAATATTCAATATATCTTGCTAAATACGATCCGACAACACGTCACGTAGTCAGGCGTGTTTCAGGTATTTCTGCCGATAATTTGCACTTGTAATATTCACGCTTCATACTGTATGACAGTAGAGCAACGATTCTCAATGACGTGCGCCTTTGGAAATTATCGATGTGTCTTTCTTCCTTAATTACTACATGTAGATTTCAATCAACTGAGAAAAATGAATAAAAAATTGGTTTATAAAACAAAAAATAAAGAAAACAGGTTTCTTCCAAAAGAATATATTTTTTTCTGATAATTTAAACCAGGGATATATTACAGATAAGTTTCTGAAACGCTAATTCCGATGAACGCGGATTGTAAAGAAAACATTTAAGCTTTTCCCAGGAGTCGTTTAGAATTTTAATCGTGAATGACACGCTTGTCATGTGCAACAATTCTCTGCTTCAAGTTGTGAGCAAGTGTTTTTTAGATTTTTTATACGAGATTGCAAAGTCAGTGACAGCAACGATTCAGCGAGTGAAACGCGATCATGTCACTCCAAGCCTTAAGTTCGTACCTTACGATCAGCGACAGCAGCAACGGTGTACACATCGAGCTAAGATAATAAAGATAGACGATGAATCTTACAACGAAAATCTTCACTAATGCAGTACTTTTCACGCCGATAATGCTCTAATTGAGACTAGTTTATAAGTAGACCCTCACTAGTTCAAGTAACAATCATTTCAACATTCGGAGGTGTGTGTCTTTGAAGAGGAAAATTAAGAGTGTGAATTCGCAAAGGTAAGCGCTTAAATTTATTATTCAAAATCTCAGCAATGTCAACGTGTGAAAGATTCATTTCCCTCAAAGGTGTTTTGATTCTCTGGGCTGACATTAAAAAAAAACACCCAAAAACAAAAGAACAACAAAAAAACACCTGTTTAGTGTTTTATTACAAAAATAGTCACACATGAATGCACAAACCGGGAAGAAAGGCACAATGCAGGTTTTACTGTTTTTTTACGCCATTTTCAAACTTAATACATTAAATCAAATTTTAACCTTAATTACTTCCTCTGGGTTGTACAACACAATTTGTACCATCATATGGAAGTCTCTGCTGGCAGTGGTAGGTCTTATAGCATCATCTTAGAGACCAGCATTTGGCCTCAAATGTCAGACTATTTTAAGGAGCATTTGAGCTTTCCCTGCCCCAAACCTACACCAAACATTGTCACAGACAATGCCGCCTGGCGGTGTGATCTGGCAGTATGTATCCAGGTCGCACCACGGAACAGAACTTGTGGAATGCTTTATTTTTTGTCACATTAGAATTAATATTTGAACTAAAGAAAAAATTTTCCAGTCGAACGTTTATATTTTCTTGGTCTTCTTGAGAAGTGCAAAGGGACTCAAAAGTCCTACTCCATTTTACTGGTGGTGGTACTGTTGACTTCACTGTAGTTGGGTGCTAATGCAGAAGAAAGGGATATTGTAGACAGGATATTAGTGGGCCTAAAAAGTTAATGCAGATGCTGAGCCTGCAGTATCATGTTACAGTGGGAGACACTGACAGCAAGACTGAGAGAGCCTGAAAATCAGAGCCTTATAAGTTACCGAATCATACTCCTGATAGGTTGGCAGCTACTGCTTTTGACTGGAGTAGCTTAAGCTGTATTCACACTGCTCATTAATGAATGTATTAAAAAAATTACTAACGAGTAAAATTAAGGATACCTCAATCCAATAAAAAGAAAAAAACATATAACCCAATGTAACCCAATAAAACCCCAAAAAATCAGGTTGCAATTTTTTTTATAAAAACATTTTTTTCCAGCCCTGGTTGAAAGCAAGGAATGGACGGCGCAGAGGCACGTTGAACACTTCATCTCTGCGTGATGAAGCAGCAAGCAAAGTTAAACATATTTGAGCTAGTGGACTGCAACAGCAGAATGGAAAAGAAGTTTTTTTACTACGAGTACGAAAACCATTTGGGAAAATCCCAGCCTAGTTCTAAACTTCCTTTGTTTGTTTGTTGAAGAGCTCAAGTTACCCTAAAGCGAAATTCGCACCTGGAAATACCGTCACTGTTGACATTAAGCATTTCTCGCTCGTTGACGATGCCTTTACGCATCTTTTATTGCTTGCTCTTCTTCTCCGAAAGAGAAGGCTTTCTATCCCTCGTAGACTTGCCTCGAGAGGGAACAAATATTCTTCTGTCCACTCCAGCTGCTGAGCGCGACCGAAAACAAAAGAAAGATTCAGGAGCACGGGGGTGATGCCGAGAACAAGAGACTGACATTAACGCAAAACGGGAAGTTCTTAGAAGAAAAAAGGAGGAAAGACAGGATTCTCAGCTTGAGATTGAAATTGGGAACGAATTGGGGACGCTATTAGAAAATAAAAAAAAGCCAGCCGGGCGAGGTCAAGTGATAGAGTTCCTCAAGATTTGTATGACAGTTGCCTCACTTTGCCCGCCAGTTTTATGGAGCTGGCGATGGGCCAAGAATATGAATAACTCTGAGTTCTTAAAGATGCTTTCGTCCCTTCGCGCTCCTGGAATAAAGTATTGGCACCGATTCCCATTGATGTTCCCTGAATCACGTTAATTGGTTACTTAAACATGTTTTTTAAAAGTGCTTTCTTGAAGATCCTTTCTTCCCGTCTCAATGCTGGAATAAGACATTGGCTCCCATTCGCAGGTGCGCTCCCTTTATGTGACTTAAATACAAAAAGCACTGAACAAATTTTTGCTTCTGCCAAATGTTGAAACTTCATTTGAGTTATACCACTACAGACACTATGAAAATCATATTCCTAATGTGTGGAGGTTCATGATCGTTTTAAAATACCTTCACGTGTTCAAATTTTCGGTAAAATATGCTTAAAGTATAATTGCACCTCAATTGTTTTTAAGCTATAAATAGGGAAAACTGTGGTAATGGTACAAATAAAGGAACTTTTAACCCTAAATTAAGTAAAATGCAAATTCAAATAATGAAAATAAACGAAAGATGTTTTTTAAATTGAGTTCGCAATAAGCGAAACTCCTTTCAGACGGAGTCGCCTTTCAGATTTAGAAATCGTGAGAGTATTCTCATCGTAGTCTTAATGGGAAATTGGGCAGCATCTTCTCACGCAGCGTGTTTGCGAAATTGTGCGTGTGTCTCGCTGTTTTCAATGCGGTTATTCAGGTTAAAGTTGAAATGAGTAATACCTGACGGAACAAAGATGAAAAGGAAAAATTAACTTAGCTTGGTAATTCATTTTCGCAAGGACCTGAAAGTTGTTCTGCAATCAAACTCGGTGAGTAAACGCAGCAGATTTCTTAACAACAAATACCTTGAAGTGGTGTCCGCCATGCACCATTTACAGGGCTTGAAATGACATTCAGGCGCGTTGATGTAGTCGTTAGCGAGATCTCTTTTGCTTGCAAATTGTCGAGCCGTTTTAGTTTTATATTTTGTGACACTTTCATTCTTCAGTCAATTCAGCGTGATCAGTTTCTCAAAATAGGAAACGGATTAAAAAAATCTGGCCTTTGGATTTTATTACTCTTCCAAATCTTGTAAAATAATTTCGAGTATTGTTAACAAGCCAAAATAGAACTTCTAAAAAACTTTCAGCTGATGAAACTGTAATTATTTCTCGGCCAGATAACGGAAGAAGTGTCGTGCTTGATAGGGACAAGTTTTTACTCAGCATGTGTAGCCTAATTTCAGATAACACAAGATTCAAAGTTATTAACGATGTCAATTCAAAATTCCGTGTTGAAGATGAAATTAATAACTTCCTTTGCAAACTGAAAAATTCTGGTCTGATCACCGATACGATAGCATTTTTGTTTCGGAATCGAGTACTAGCATTTCACATGGACTGCTAAAAATTCTTAAGCCAAACATCAACATAAATTTTATGTTCCGCTCAATCTTTGTCACTTGCAGGAC